>JAOTQE010058827.1:0-31647 GCA_025631205.1 Nesometra sesokonis | reverse complement strand
TGGATGAGAATGTAATTTCAGAAAAATGTTTCGAGAACAATTCACTAAAATAATCATTAATTGTAAATTATCTACAGTTATGATATGCAACTCACCTCCTCGGTCGCACCGTATCCCAACTCCACTATCGCGATCACATCGTTTTGTAAATCCTTTTTGACTTGCACAATCGGCAATGTTTCCTTCGAAGTTTTCGTCGCATTTTATATTTCTAATCTGCATAGGACCAGAGCCTCGACCGAATTCCTCTCCTGAAGTAAACTCGCCATTACCATCATATCCTAGCTGACGGCAAACTAGACCTGCTAAATTGTCGTCGAAATTCTTGTCACACGCTATGCCCCAAACATTGTCCACATAGACCTCCAATCGTCCCTCATTATCTGATTGACCATCAACAAGTCTGACATCACCGTGTTGTGGGGTCTTTTCTGTATTACTTTTTGTTTCTGCAGTTGTAATGACGTCAATGGTTTCTACAATTGTAATGACATCATCATCAAGTGGCGTTTCAGTTGTCATGACATCATTGACTTCTGCAGTTGGCATTCCATTGGTACCTTCTGTTACTGAATCGCTTACAGCATTAGTTAAATCTAAGTGTGACGTTGTGACTTCATTTAAATCTAAAAAAAGTTTTTTTACGAAATAGAAATGTAAATTGTAACTAATAATATAGAAAAAATAACGTTTAACACAAAGCATGATTTGCTGAATTGCGCACATGTATGAAGAGCACTATTATAACCATTCTTCTTTCTAAATTTCACTTCGTATTGCATCTAAGGAAGCACCATTCCATCGTCGCTCCACCGCCACAACGGATAAAATCAGTCAGGACACGCTGGTACTAGCTTATTACTTAGAATCCGCTGGGTTCTATAAAATGCACACTATTCGAGTGTATGGACCTCCAGTAAGTTTCTGTCACAGAAAACATTTTCACAATCAGAGCCATTGTCGTGCCGAATTGGACACGACCGATGGCAGTCGTATTTGCGGCGTATAGCCTTATTGATCGTTCACTCAACACAAAGCTAACATGTTCTGGTGGGAAAATAACTTCTGAATGAATCTGAAGAAACTTCACTAAATTAATCATTAATACAGTACTCAAATAATAATCTAAAATAATGACAAAACTTACCTTCTCGGATGCACCGTATCCCAACACCACTATCACGATTACATCGTTTTGTGAATCCCTTTTGACTAGAACAATCAGCAATGTTTCCCTCGAAACTTTCATCACATTTTATATTTCTAATGTGCATTGGACCGGAGCCTCGACCGAATTCCTCTCCGGAAGTAAACTCTCCATTACCATCATATCCTAGCTGACGGCAAACTAGACCTGCTAAATTGTTGTCGAAATTCTTGTCACACACTATGCCCCAAACATTGTCCACATAGACCTCCAATCGTCCCTCATTAATTGACTGACCATCAACAAGTCTTACATCACCATGTTGTGGGGGCTTTTCTGTATTACTTTTTGTTTCTACAGTTGTAATGGCGTCGGCAAATTTTACAGTTGTAATGACATTATCAAGTGGCGTTGCGGTTGTCATGACATCATCGACTTTTGCAGTTGTCATTTCAATGGTACCTTCTATTACTAAATCGCTTACAGCATTAGTTAATAAATCTAAATGTGACGTTGTGACTTTATTTAAATCTATAAAAAATATTTAGAAATTATAAATGTAAGTTGTTACTGATAAAGTATAAAGATGACGTACAACACACAGCCTGTTGTCCTGAATTGCACAGAGGTATGAACGTGTACTTTCATAACATTTGTTCTTTCTAGTTGACACTTCATATATATGCATTTCAGGAAACACCGCTACCTCTTCTGTCCACCAAGAGGGAAAATAAATAACCCGAGCACTGGGGTATCACATAGATTGCAATGGGTTGCATAAAATGCGCAATTGTTTTGTGGACCTACGGTTTCACCGGTGTCAGTTTAAAGTCACTATCTAAGAAGACTTGTTCCATAACCAGAGCCATTGATGAGTTGGGGGATCTTGGACACTACCGATATAATGGCAATATTTTCGGCGCATCGAATTATTGATCGCTCAACCAAAATGCGTGTAACGTGTTCTGGATGAGAATGTAATTTCAGAAAAATATTTTTAGAACAATTCACTAAATTAATCATTAATTGTAAATTATATACAGTTATGATATGCAACTCACCTCCTCGGTCGCATCGTATCCCAACTCCACTATCGCGATCACATCGTTTTGTAAATCCTTTTTGACTTGTACAATCGGCAATGTTTCCTTCGAAGTTTTCGTCGCATTTTATATTTCTAATGTGCATAGGACCAGAGCCACGACCGAATTCCTCTCCTGAAGTAAACTCTCCATTACCAGCATATCCCAGCTGACGGCAAACTAGACCTGCTAAATTGTCGTCGAAATTCTTGTCACACACTATGCCCCAAACATTGTCCACATAGACCTCTAATCGTCCCTCATTATCTGAATGACCATCAACAAGTCTGACATCACCATGTTGTGGGGTCTTTTCTGCATTACTTTTTGTTTCTGCAGTTGTAATGACATCAACGGATTGTACAGTTGTAATGACATCATCAAGTGGCGTTTCAGTTGTCATGACATCATCGACTTTTGCAGTTGTCATTCCATTGGTATCTGTTACTGAATCGCTTACAGCATTAGTTAAATCTAAGTGTGACGTTGTGACTTTATTTAAATCTAAAAAAAAAAAAAATTACGAAATAGAAATGTAAATTGTAACTAATAATAGAGAAAAAAATTACATTTAACACGAAGCTTGATTTGCTGAATTGCGCACATGTATGAAGAGCACTATTATATCCATTCTTCTTTCTAAATTTCACTTCGTATTGCATCTAAGGAAGCACCACTCTATCGTCGCTCCACCGCCACAACGGATAAAATTAGTCAGGTCACGCTGGTACAACCTTATTACTTAGAATGCGATGGGTTCTATAAAATGCACACTATGGACCTCCAGTAAGTTTCTATCACAGAAAACTTTTTTCACAATCAGAGCCATTGTCGTGCCGAATTTGACACGACCGATGGCAGTATTTGCAGCGTATCGCGTTATTGATCGTTCACTCAACACAAAGCTAACCTGTTCTTGTGGGAAAAATAACTTCTGAATGAATTTGAAGAAACTTCACTAAATTAATCATTAATAAAATAATAATCTAAAATAATGACAAAACTTACCTTCTCGGTTGCACCGTATCCCAACACCACTACCACGATTACATCGTTTCGTGAATCCCTTTTGACTAGAACAATCAGCAATGTTTCCCTCGAAGCTTTCATCACATTTTATATTCCTAATGTGCATAGGACCGGAGCCTCGACCGAATTCCTCTCCTGAAGTAAACTCTCCATTACCATCATATCCTAGCTGACGGCAAACTAGACCTGCTAAATTGTCGTCGAAATTCTTGTCACACACTATGCCCCAAACATTGTCCACATAGACCTCCAATCGTCCCTCATTACTTGAATGACCATCAACAAGTCTGACATCACCTTCTTGTGGAGAATACTCATCATATCCATTTCCCATGTCTGCAGTATTTATGTGTTCCTCTGAGCAGACTATCCCTACCTCGGTGTCATCCGTACATCTTGCCGTGAAGTCACGCTGAAATGTACACTTATCAATCCTTGTAGCTGCAGACGAACATTCAATGTTTCTTATGTTCATCGGCATTCCACTCGAAGCTCCGAATTCACTGTCAGAAGAGAATCGAATAGCGTGTCCCAGATTGAGCTGTTGACATACTAGATTAGCCATAACGTCCGTGAACTTCTTATCACAGACGGTTCCCCAGTGACCTTCAAGGAATATCTCCAGTCGTCCTTCATGTATTCCATGACCTCCATTTAATCTTACATCACCTTCGACAGGTTCGGCTTGCGGCTGTCTGTCATCTTCCTCCGAGCCATCCTGTTGTCTATTGCCTTCAACTTCGCCTGGTGATTGTCTGTCATCTTGCTCTTCAGAAATGTCCTCTTCATCTGTCAATTAATGAAAACACATTTCGCATGTGCGTTTACAAGAAAAGTAGGTCAAAGTAATACAAAGATCTACAACTTCAAGTTAGTTAGTTAGGACGTCTGTGTTTCTTTGAACTTAGTCACGCACCATGGGCGTCGATTTGTGGGGGACGGGGGACACGTCCCCCACTTTTCAATGTGGGGAGACATGATATCAATTGTCCCCCCACTTTTTGGTAAATGTATGAAAAAATATAAAAGTTTTAAAAAGCGGTAACTCTCTCATATGTTTCTATTAATACAAAAATTGTATAATTGACCCCAAAAATAGGATAATAGACATACAAACGGGGAAATGTTTTTTTTACATCCACCCGGCGCGTACCCTCCCCGTTGGCGCCACCACTGCAACTTCTTGTCTTTGTCCCCTCCACTTTTCAACTCAAATCTACGCTGTTGTCAGGCACATGCGCAGTTGGAACCTTGAAAGGGATTATTGTAATAATGGGAAGATTTCGGAAAGAAGATGGAGTCTCCAAGACAACGTACGTCACTTCTCCGCCTTTTTTTCTAATTGCACATACGTAATTAGCTGATCGGTTACATTATTATCTTTAAAACGTTTTGTATAGTTACACTGACGACGTTAATCTCGAGAAAGATACGTTGTCTTCAAACGTGAAGTTGTTTTCTACAGATATTTTGGGCAATAGAGATTTCAGCTACAGATTATAAAAAGTAGTGTTATTAAAGAAACACGTACAATAAATCAATAGAAGATTCGTCAATTTTAAAAGTAGTTTTTCTACCTAAACATGGATAATGCAAAATTAATTATAAAGCAAAACAAAAAATACTACAACTTCACATGAAACAGGCGGACAGAATAGAAGAACTAACTGAAATTGTAAAAAAGGAAATGAGGACGAAATAACTGATGAACCAGAACAAACTGTCCAGACTGCGTTTCAAAATACATATTAATTGGTGGTGTGCTTATCCAGAAATATTGTCCCGAAAACTAATAGGCTAATTGATCATTCAGTAGACCTAAATGGAGTTACAATCAGTGACCTCAAAACATCCTTCCATCTGCGGACTGCTACCGCACAGCGTGATGACATAGCTAGGCCCCGTTTATTGTGACACAACTTTACGGCTTTTTTGCGGACATGTTTTACCTTCTTGGTTGTTTTAACTGTTAATATAAATAATTTTCTTTTCTATTGTATATTCAATGGAGTCATAGAGATGATAAAATTTGTTATAATATGATCGTATAAAATCATTTTTTTTTATCAACTCACGGACATAGTAGTAAATCGAAAAAAAAACAAACAGTTTTCCAACCTCCACAGAACTCAGTTGCATTTGCTAATTCAACACTACGTTGTCTTAGCGAGTCTCTTCTCTCCTTCAAGATCTCCCTAATAATGACGACGATGACGGTGGAGATGACAGCGGGGTCGGCGACGGGCACGATAAAGACGTTGATGATACAGTTGAACCTCCCTGTGCGGACACCTCACGTAAGCGGACACCTCCCATAACGGACACTCATTTAAAGAACAGTTTGTTTTTCTTATCTAATCGATGTATTTGGTACCTCTCGTAAGCGGACACCTCCCGTAAGCGGACGCGGACACTTTTTGTTTTAAAATTTAGATTTTTTGTATGTTAATTTACCTCCCGTAAGCGGACATCCTGAAAAAATTTAGTGATTTTTCTGTTCAACGAATACAAATTTCTGTTAAAAATTCGTCCTTGTACTGTATTGGCTGAAAATCATATTACTGAATCAATCTTAAAAATATAAAAAAACATATAATAAAGTATAAAATGCGGTGTCTAAACATTTAAAAGGCAATTTCTGTTGAAAATTCCATGGAATAAAGACATAAATACATAATTTTACAACTTTGGCCCTCTATCGGCCGAATTCTCGTAAGCGGACACCTTCCGTAAGCGGACACTTTTCTCGGACCCGAGAGTGTCCGCTTACGGGAGGTTCAACTGCAATTATTTTGGGGGGGGGGGGTGGGTGATTAAGCTGGTTGTTTCAAACCCAAACAATTTCATGGGTTCAATCCTCATAAAGTGGTAGGATTAGTTTTATTCTAACGGCTCTATTTATGAGAATTAGGTTACAAGTTTAGTATCCATCGCTTTTATTAGATACGTGCTTGCTTTCGGATGGAAATGAAGTTTAAGTATAATAATATTGAAAAAAAACAACAACAATCATAACCTGATCCCCAGCCGGATCTACCACAAATACAGTATAACAATGAACACCTTTTTGAAAGTTTTCTTACCAATCTTTTCTTCATAATGATACACGTTACCATCGATTATACATCTACCTGTAAAACATACATATGAATTTTAATATGTAAACCTACAGTATATTCTATAAATTATATTACCTACACATATTACCTTACAGTCACGTTTTCAAAATTATCAATACAACACGCCGTTAATGGCGCTTTCAGGCCACTTTTTACACCTGGAAAGTAAATAGTCTATTTCGTACCTCAGCTCGCCATGCCTCACGATAGTCACTTTTATTACTTTATTGTCACCATTGGCGTTCCATGTTCAATTTTTTTTAGTCTCACAATAAGGCCTTAACTTAATTTTAATTAAATTAAAACAGTAATAAATAAATATTAAAAATAATAAAAAATTAAATTAATAAAAATATTAAATAAATATTTTTTAATTAAAATATAACACTATTCTTAATAAATTTAAATTCACAGAATTATTTTATTTTTAAGTATGTCATTTTCTGTTAGCTTTGAATCCTGTAATTTTAAGACAGAACTTGTATCTGAAGACTTACTATATTCTAAGGCTTCTTGGCACGTGAATGCACATCCATCTAAACAGCACTTTCCGTTGCCAGGACATTCTTGGTCATTCCGACACAGATGTTCACATTGATCAGTGAGAAGTGCGTGAAGTTCTTTCGGTGTTGATTCTATCATCGGGCAAAATCCATGTTTTGGTGTTGAGCTCGAACTATCTGGAACCAAAACCATCAAGAGAAAAATACACAAATAAGTTTGGTTGTGCAAATAGCCGGTTATGCATTATGCTACACTGACATTTTCCCCGCCAAAGAAGTTCGAGAAGAGGCTATGAAGGTTCTGTACGTTTTGTGTGTTTACCTGTGTCTTGCAGTGTGGGTGTGAGTGTGCCTGTCTCTTTGTGTGTCTGTGTGTTCTCAAAATTTACGAAAAATTCTACTCTAACAATTCCAATAGACTTTGAAATTCGTTAATTATGCTAATTTTTGAAAATGTATTCAAAATGTCTTAAGTTAATTATGTTCAGTGTTATCTGGTTCATTCAAATCAGCAATAAGAAAATTACAGAGGTAAAATGGCATTCTACTTTTTTGAAAAGAGGCAATAATATTTTATTAATTTATTTATTTGTAAAGTTTTCCAATCGTACGGTCACCACCTTAGTTCCTTTCTTCCACCTATTACTATGGCGATATCAATAACCAATATGTCAATCTCGTCTCTGTTTTCATGTTAAGACTTCCCGTTTTCTCCATCTTTTCCCCTTGTATTTTATTTGTTTATAACTGAATTATTAAAAAACCTCCCCCACTCACCTTGTGCCCTTTCCTCTAATATAAAACCCAATTTTATACCTCCCTGCTGCAATCATAATGTTAACAGTCCATATCATATCATATATCATATCATTTATTTTACAAAAGCAATTCAATGAGACAGGATTGCCTAAATGTTATAGCCTAGCAAAAATAACAGTTTAGAGTTTCTCCGCATTGAAATATTTACATAAAATTTAAAAAAAAGAAACATTAAGATATTAAAATTTCATATTGCAGGATATAGGATTAATGTACAAATGATACACTATATCAAATTTGATAAAGTACAAGTATTTAAGTTGCATAAATTAAGTGTATCTTTATTTATGTTTGATCTCTATCATGATAAATTACCTCAAGATTTAAATAAATATGTAACACTTATAAAACATTCACATGAAACTAGGCAAAATAAAAAAAAACATATATCAGTCAAAGGCTGCCACTACAGCTGGACAATTTTCAATTACCTCTGTTGGCACAAAAAATTGAAATGAAATACCTATAAACACTCGTCAAATTAAAAATAGAGACATCTTCAAAACAAACCTCAAGGAATTTTTGCTAAAAGGCTGTAGCATAGATTTCCATTTCGATTTCTCCTTATGGCATGCTTTACCTTATCATCTTTTTAAGCCAAATAGGAATATCAGTACAGGACGATCCCTTCGCTCAAACGATAAACTTAGTATAATTTTAGAACTCTTAATTTGCAATAACCACCCAACGTCACCTGACCCTTTCCTGTGTATGCCTTTTTTGTTGTTCGATATCGCTTTTAATGTTTTCATCATATTTGTTTTTTAATATAGTATTTTAATGTTGTATTGTATAGATTTTTAACTTTTTACTGTGTACATTTTAATGTAAATTTGGCTCAATTTAGGTTTTTTTCTGCCATGCCATTTTATTTTGAATAAACCAGATATGAATGAATTAATGAATGAATTATCTTTAATACAATATCAATGAAGCGTTTGTTTTATTTTTTTATCTGATTTTATGCGATGTTAAACACGATAGGCATGAAGTTGTCTCTTCTTTTATTTGAAGGCAAAAAAACAATATTTTGTATGTACTTCTATATGTCTTTGGATAATAAAGAAAGAAGAAGAAGCCATTATTGTTTTTTGTATTTTGATCCGGATTGTCTTCGATGGCATGTATAGCGAATAAAAATTAAAATGAAACGAAACGACACAAAACGCAACGAAAAAAAAAACGAAATGAAATAAAAATTAGCTGAAGGTCAGATTAAGAAGAACGGTAAAAAAGAAGAACATTTACCTCCGTATATGGACATTAGATACAAAAGGTAACACTGAGCTAATGCCTATGCTCCCTTGATATACCGTACAGCCCTATAAAGTTTAAACATTGATTAAAACACAAGTTAATTATAATATTAAACTTTAAAGTTGAAAGTGATAGATGACTCCTCGGTTGACTCCTCGGTTGACTCCTCGTCTCCGAGTAAATGTCGAAGCTGTGTTGGCTTTCATCATACATATTCTTTGAGTTTTTGTCATGGCTAAAATGTCCTATTCGGGAAAGGTACAGACACCCAAAGATTACATACACATTGATGATTTAAACTTAAAACAACTATGGATGCAATGTGTAACACAATTGTGAACACGATCCTTTTAAACAAGCATGTTCTACAACGGACAGATTTTAATGTAGATTAGCAAAAACGTCAGTAAATTAATATTGAAACGGACTAATGTATTATTAATTTTGTTTTTTTTTATTTTTGTTGATACAGTCAGTAAGGCCGAAATATAATATTATCATACCGTAATCATATGCGATGCTCGAAGGAGGTATCTCTGTTGGTATTGTACTTCCAACTTCTTGTCTTGGAGGAAGCTTTGACGTACTTGGAGTAAACCCTGGTTCCTTTCTCGAATTTCCTGCTGTTGTTGATGGAAACGTTGCTGGCAGTGCTATCCCAAAAGTCATGGTTACACCCCAACATAGTGCAACAAAGATAACCATCTCCGCCCCGCGTTCCATCGCCAAAGTAAAGTGTTAATGGCTTTCTTTTCATCTAAATTTTAGAAGAGTGAATCGACGAATATATGACGCAACATATTGTGCATCTGGCATGTTGTGACGTAAATTTCAACACAAAATACAAAAATCTGGAACTCTAAAATGTATTATTATATTACATGTGTATTGTAAAATGATACGGAATTGTATTGTTTGCACATATAAAATACCGTGTTAAGTTATGCACAGATGAACCACAATAGGTGTAGCTTTACAGAGGCCGTGTTAGGATAGTCCGACCAAGGCCTTGGTCCAACGCGCGTTGTTTTATCATTTTTATTTGCCTTTATAATTTTCTCAATTGTAACACCATGGTTACACCATAGCGAACGTTTAGGCCACATGGAGCTTTCTTTTAAAAAAAATAATTTTAATCTAAACTAATAAAGTTTGCATCCAAAATCGTTTAATTTGGTGATCTTTGAATGTTTTTTTTTTATCTTTACTGATTTATGGTGCGGTCACAGCCGTTGCCGTTACTTCGTATTTATACCATGGTAGGCCTTCTTAGGATGGCGCTCACATGGAGTTTAGTGGATGGCATAGTACACAATTACAATAACTAAGGTGTCGTTACAATTTATTCTGATATTATATTAATTTTCTCACTTGAAACCTCTATGGATTAAATCATCATTTTCCACATCCTCGTTTCATTAGCATCTTCCCTTCACAGGGGCAGATCCAGGATCCACCGAAAGGGGGGCACATCCAGATCCGGGTGGGCGTGGTTGCCCGTTTTATTCAAAATTGTGCAAAAAAATACATTTTGTGGTTTCAAAGGGGGGGGGGGTAGGGTCCGTTGCCCCCCCCCCCCTTGGATCCGCGCCTACCAACTCATGAACTGGACCATGGACCAAAGATACTTTGCTGAACAGAAGGTTCTTGGTTATAGTAACCGTCTGATTGCACCAAGGCCCTGTTTTTTCTAACGTTAAGATAACGCCACCAGTGACATAATGTCTATGCTTTAAATTTTGTGGTATGGAAAAATCACCAACAAAAATAGAGTTAATATTACATCCACATTGATGTAAGCTTTATAATCAAATCGAACATCTACAACGAAAGTTATAGAACAACATAGGCACAAATTTTCTTTGTAATTGTTTATATTTCCTGTTTATTTCATTAATTCTCAATAACTTCTTGTGTAACAACTTCGTGGTTTAACATGCCTTGTCCCATTTATGGCTAAAGTTCGTTACCACTAACACACTTTCATTGTAAATCTATGACTTTAACTGGACAATAAAACATAATTATTATGTTCTCAGGGGCAAACAAAAAAGTCATTTCTCCAATTCAGTGCCCTAGTAGGCCTACCCCTATTTTGAGGCTATTTTGTGTTTTTATGGTAATTTTTGACCCGGCGCACCTAATATAAGGGGAGGGGGGCGCAACTACGTTTGACGTTTGACGATAATAGAGGGGGACGTTTGCGCCCCGCTAAATCCGCGCCTGCTTCTTGCTGCTCAATTAGTAATAAATGATTTTCCGTTTATCGTTCCTTTACCGCCCTCTAAACAATTTACGAAATGTCAAATCAGGGAGGTATAAAATAGAAATTAGAGCTCTACATAAGATAGCGCCACAAATGACAGATGTCTATACTGCACTTAACTTTAATAGTAAGTCTATGACTTTCAATTCGATAATCAAAACTAAAATCTATTTTTACAAGTCCTACAAATAAACAGCATTTAATTGTTCAAATCAAGCCAAAAATAAAAGCATACCATTACAGCAATGCGGCTTTAAAGTAAGACAAATAAATGTAGTCAATATAAGCATTTTATATTTGACTACAAGTTGTATTCGTCACCCAAAACAGCACAAGTTTTCGGGTGTTCGGTTTAGGGGGTAAATTGTAGACACATTTCAAGTTGTGTCCAAATAAAAAAAAAGTCCAAATATGTCCGCGGCCGCTTACGGAACGACACGCAAACTGATTGACTGGTAATTGGTTGAATTCTAACAGGTTTACATGGCAAAAAAGAATACATGTGTTAGTAATAATGGACAATTAAGTGAATAACATCATTTCATAAACATTAACTTTCTGACTATTTTTATGAAAATGTCTCATAATGACACGTTCAATGGGAGATCATCCGAATCTATTACATCATGTACGAAATTCATGTATTTTAGCCATCATGTTTTCAAACTCGCTGGTGATGAACACTCGTCGGACGCACATCTGAGAGAAAGATAATTTTGAAATTTTAACTTCCATGAATTTTAATAATAATATGCCTGCAATGCAATATAAAAAGTCGATATTCTATAGTTGAGAACAAATTTAATATCGCCGCCAATACTAATATCCCAATAACCAGGGGCCTTGGAGCTTTTATCCCGGTATTTGCATTTACCCCTGTTATATTTTGGAACGCGTTAAAACGTAACGTGATTTGATTGGTTGGATTCTGGATGTCTTTCAATATTATAGGCGCTTCCATGGAATTGCGCGGGGTTATCGGTATGTATTTTGTGGAAGTTCACTATCTAGCAGTTAAAATAACACATCTATGATTTTCACCAATTAGAAATTCGTCAGGCATAGAAAGTCGTTTAAATTAAAATATAATATTTTACATTAGGTTGAATATACCTACAACAATTAATTGCTTTTTCTAAACTAAGTATTTTAACATCCAACTTTATAGAAACAAATTATGAAAATACAGGCAATTATTTTTAAATTTTAACGTTGTAGAAACGAAATTGTAGACAGTTCTTTTTGTACCCATGCTTGTACTGTTATTGTGTAATTTTAATTTATAATTCCTGATGATGACATAAATTAATGTCTAAATATTGAATCCTGACACAATTGCATGTATCTGGGAGTATGTATTATACTTTCTTATTTATTTTTATAGATAGACCAAACTCTATGCAATATATTTATACAGTATATGTATGCCTATATTTACATTTTTTATCTGTTTATGATTTGAAGTTTTCTTTGTATTATCGTGAGCTCCAGTGGTTATTTTTTATTATCGGTCGGTCGGTCGGTCGGTTGGTACAAAAATTTATAGTAAAATAGCTCGTAGGCTAAAACCACTATATTTACAAAGGTATTACATTAAAAGTCAAAATAATAAAAACACAAAAAAATTACATTACAGAAATAAATTATAAATTAAAAGCAATACGCAAAAACATCAAAATACAGCAACCATAGTCATCGAGGATAAAATTGATTTAAAAAGCCCAAACCTAATTTACTATTAGTATTAATGCACTCTTATTTCTATATTAGACATCCAATATCCAATTACAAATTTTAAATGATTAAGACATACAATATCCAATTACAAATTTTAGGATTCTGATTGGTTTAACAGTCTCAAAATAGAGGGTATAGCCGACTTACGCCTACGCTCAGTATTACACTTCGTTTCATAAAAGAGAGGTTGAAAAAGCTGGTTTCTCTTGGCTTGTGGCACGGAGGAAGTATATCTAAAAGTTTCATGCAAAGGCCCCTTTACGAAAAGAAAATTAGCTTTGCTAGGTGGGCTACCCTCTGAAAACGTGGTTCAATAAAAAATTAAAATAATTTCTTTTATTTTAATTTTTTAACTCAATAAGGTTATAAGTATGTCACTGCCAATGATAGTTACGGAAGCTTGAATCTGTACTACATAATAGCCAATTACTCTTTTGCGTCTACATACTACTACTTCTAAAGTAAATTGGTTTTGATAATTATACAAATTATCTATTAGGGAATTATATTATATTGCACCTCTGTGTATCACGTATACAGTTCGTCACTAGCAACATTAAACTTCGATGAGAAGCGCAAATAAAAGATAAGTGTTACTATTGAATACTTTATTGAACATTGTACTCTTACCATAATAACCTACAACTTGGTTTACAACATTTTGGGATCCATTCATTTGTATCTTGCTACAAGTCCATCCAAAAAAAAATCATGAATATTCGTTGGTTAACAACTTTCTTATTTATCTTTGTCTTCCGCTTTGTTGTTTCAGACGCTTCAAAACGCAATCAAGTTTACTTGAAAGACAACAAATATCAAAAACTTCTGATTGCCATTAACAAAAACGTATCTGACGACCAAGAATTACTCGCTAGCATTAAAGTAAGTCAATCTTTAGACGCGGAAAGCGTCTTTATAAACAGCTTTTTAATGTCTGTCTGTCTGTCGGTCTGGTTATGCACGTTTGTGACTGTTAATTGTGTTCTTTTCATATAACATTTATAATAACCGGCATTGCTTTATTTTATTTCATTTACATCCAACAGCGATATCGCCAATAACAGGATGTCTTAAAATATAACAGACACATAGAAAAATATACATAAAATTGATAGGCCTACAATATTGGTACAATAAAATATCTACACTAAAAATATGTTTAACAATTAAAAAACAATCAGTAAAGAACAAACATATATTGAAGGAGAAACTTTGTTTTTTAATGTGGTAATACTGTTTAAAAATAATCAATAGTGTTATCATTACGTAGGATAGTATTATACTGATGAGAAAGTCTATGAATAAAGCAATTTTGGTATCATTAACTCGACTATATGGCACAGAAAACAGATCAGTGTTACGAGAATTTGGTCTTCGAATTTTCAAACGAAATAAAGGCAAAAGAGGACAAGTAAAAAGCGAATTAAAACATTTAAAGATAAAAACCATATCAAACAAACCCCTTCTAGTGTGAAGTGGTAATAGAGAAATATGATCACATCAACGTTGTTGAAATTGATAAAATACATAAATTTGGACTGAACTCGCTCAATTCGATTTGATTGAGAGACACATAAAGAATTGTAAATTGTGGATGAACAATTAAAAGTTCGTCTAACAAGAGAAATATAAAGATGGAGATTTGTTTTACTGTCAAGCTCTTTACAGAGGCGCCAGAACATGCCCAACATATTATTGCCTTTGGATACAATATAATTGACATGTCTGTTAAAGTTGAGCTTAGAATCAATAAAAATGCCTAGTCTCTTTAAACATTAACTTTCTCAATTATTGCACCATTAATATTATAATCATAATTAAGTGTCAATTTCTTAAGAGATAATGTAAGAACCTGACACTTCTTCGGATTGAGAAACATTTTCCAAGTAGAAGACAAATTAATCAACCTTTCCAGGTCCTGCTGTAATAAGTAGGAATCATTGAAGTTGTTAACAATACGATATAGCTTTAAATCGCCGGCAAATGAAAGGCAATGTGAAGATTTAAAAATATCAGCAACATCATTAACAAACATTATGAACACCAAAGGTCTTAAAATGGAGCCTTGAGGGACTACGGATGTGACAGGTAGCGGTACAAACATTGTAAGTTACACGTTTAAAACGATTCTTAAGGTAATTTTTTATCCAGGCAAGGAGAGATCCACAAATGCCAAATTTCTTGACTTGTACACCAGCAGATCGTGACAAACACTGTCCAACATTTTTGAATAATCAGTGTACACTATATCACACTGACTTTTGCCATCAAATGCTTGGTAGGCAGCGGACAGCATCATCGCAATGTTTGTCTGATACAATCTGCCGGGTACAAAGCCATGCTGGAAGTGCGAAAGAACAGGAGTAATATGAGAAGAAATATGGGAGAAAACAATCTTTTCAAAAAAATTTAGAAAGAGAGGAAGTAAAGAAATAGGCCGGTAATTCTCAACTGAGGTTTGTGATCCCGTTTTGAAAATTGGACAGATATTACTACGCTTCCATTCAGAGGGGAAACACCAGAACTCAGTGGAAGTTGGAATACAAGAAAGAGGAATAAAGAGAGGTTTGGCACAATATTTGAGGACTTTGTTACTTAACCTGTCACAGCCGGAGGCCTTACGAGGATCAATACCTGCAAGAAGTTTTTCAACGCGATTCGAATCAACTAAAACATAAGTGTACCTATTAAGTATTCAGGCTAGGTTTCGACATCAATATCACTAAAAACGGAATGAAAAAAATTATTAAAAATAGCTGCTTTATCTCTAGGAGTACTGCCTCTAATGGCTCCTTAATGCAACAACGACGGATCATTTTGTTTATAATTATTTTTAACCCAGGACCAAAAACGTTTCGGATTTTCGTTTAACTTTTGAGATAATGAAGAAACATAATTTATGTATTTCATTCTACAAAGTTGTTTAAAATATCTACGAGCATTCTTAAAATCATCTCCGTGAAATCTAGTTTGAAATTGCTTGAATAATTTACGTTTATTTTCCTTAACCTTAAGAGCTTTACGGAGGTCTTTATCGAACTAAGGTGGCAACCGTTTTTTGAGAGGCAATAGTAGGGACAACATATTTAATAGCAGTCAAAACAAAATTATAAAAAAAAAACATCAAGACATTCATTAACATCATCATATCATCGTAAAATATCCCAAGGTATACGGTTAAAAGTATTGCACATATCAGACCAATTTGTTTTAGAAAAATTATAAATAGTTCTATGATAATGTTTCTGTTGGGAACAGGAGTCAAAGTCAAATTCAATATGCAAATAATCGTGGTCTGAATCAAAAATGCTGTCCCCAACAGAAGCATTACCATTAAATTTAAAGTTACGGTTACAAAGAACAAGATCTAAAATGTTGTTACCACGAGTATGTTAAATTATATTGTATTAAATTGTTAAATATTTGATCAGAGAAGCCCACATTAATAGCAGAGTCGTCATTCCAGTGAAATGCGCCGCCACTGTCTGAGAGTTCATGTTCATAGATAATTTATTGCAGTGACATATTTAGGTTCAAATGTTATTCCAAGCCAAAAATGGGGGTAGAGGAGCTGGGTCGGGTGCCCATTTGGATATGCGCCTGTGGACTTTTAAGGACCCGGGGTTTCCGCTTACAGATGTATAGACATCTTTATAGTACTGTGATTTATCTTTTAAAGAAAATATTCACCGATGGATCGATGAGATTATTTGAGCCACAAAACGTCGTGCATATTGGGACACTATTACGATTTTGATTCCCAAAATCATGGAGACCGAGACCGGAATACGGCGTTGTGAAAACAGAGAATTTTAACAGGGCAAATATTGTGATCGACTTACCGAATTCTAGATATGAAGATAACCCGTATACACAGCAACCGGAAGGATGTGGAAGAAAGGGAGAATACATCCACCTGACACCAGAATACATCCTTAACAAAGAAAGAAGTGAATATTTGTATGATCCTACGGGTAAGTAGACCGTTGGTTGTTAGTTGTCGGTTGTCGAGGGTCAGCTCATCAATACCTGGTCTAATATTTGATTTAAATATATATACATCCCCATATCGACTTAACTTGAAATATTCCGAAAACAGTACAGCTAAAGTGCATTGTAAAACTGTGTTCGGCATTAATAGAGCTTTCATATGACAGCAGTATGACGGTATTTGTCACGTTTTGATTTTTGACCTTTAATTTTTGTTTTGGTCACATGACTATTTAAATTATGAATATCTCCGTAACTATTGGTTTATCGGTATAGGTTTAATTAAACTTTTTGATTAGTATACAACTCTTTCCATTCATACCAGTATGACGATGTTCCATTTGGTTTTTTATTCAAAGGTAGCCATTTTGAATTTCAAAATGGCGGCCGAAGGAGTGGTCAAACAATATTTTAATTTTTTTTTATTCAGCATCCCCAAAATGACGGAAATAGCAAAAAAAAAAATCAATTTTGGCACAAAAATCCAGCTGGAACCTACATTCTGACATAGCTTTGCGTACTAAACCGTAAACGAGTCTGAAAAAGACACTGACCAACAGACCAATTCATTGAACAGTTGAACATTTATGTAGACTGTAATTAACCCACCGTCTAACTGATCAACCGACCTCATAGTCCTCAGTCAATCCTGAGTTATCAAAATGCGGGTGGCAGTACCGTATAGCCCCTAGAGTCTGACTGACTTACAGTCACATAACTGTTTTTATTTTATTGCTGTGATTATTATTATTATTTTTTTTTGTATTTTGTATATGTGTTTCTCCGTTGTTCTGCCTGCTTTTCGACATGATGTAAAGAGATAGAACATGCTTGTTCCATTATAGTAAATTACAGGCCTACTCTGTTAATATATTGTTTAAATGCATATTTTCAGGGTGCATTTATTTTTAAAAAGCGTTATTACGCTTGCTTATGTATCATTTTACTCATCTTTTTAAACATTTTGAAACCTTTGTGCACATAATATATGAGAATGATGAATAATAAAATTGAAATTGAAAATGAAATTGAAAAAAACAAAGTTTTATTATTGAAAGCGTTTATTGGATGCATTTTAACACTTTGGCATGCATGTATCGTCAATGACCGCACCAAAATGAACGAGCTGTGATGCGCGCGTACAAAATGGCGCGTAAGGAGACGCATAAACCTCGAGTGCAGTGGTATAATTGGAGCGCGTTCACATTTTATGTCCCTACGCGCGAATTTCTGTACCGTACCATGTTGTTTTTATTTCGTGCCACATTCAACATACAGTTTTCACGCCCCTTACAATGAGAACGTCATTCTTTCAAAACCAAGTCTCATTATGAGGCTTAGGGAGTGGCACGACATCAGAAAGGAACTTAGTGTGCAGACAGGTTCGGACTTCTGACCTCGGGATTGGAAAGCAAACCTGTTAACCGCAGAGCTGCAGCTCAACATTGTTGTTTTGTTTGATTGTTAACTTTTATGTAATAATTAAAATCTGAACGATTAAATTTTCCCTAAAATTTAGACAAACTGCTGGTGCATGAATGGGGTCATCTTCAATGGTGTCTATTTGATGAATACTCCACCGAGACATCAACAAACTTCCACGCTCATTCAAACCAAAAAATCGAAGCTACAAGGTGTTCACTTGCTGTTACTGGACGATATTTAAACATATTCACGCTGACAGAGTGCGCCGTGGACTTTGCTACAGGCGTCTACCAGAAAGAATGTGCGTTTTTCCAGATATTGAGGGTCAAAACGCAACAGCTTTGATTATCTATGCCCAATTCATAGACTCTGTAAGTCATTAAAATCTGCTTAAATTGAATATTTTCGTAGTCGAATTTCATTGCCACTTTCGAATGTTTACTTCAGCTTCTGATGACGTCACATTTTGCAGACAGGTGGATGGTTGAGGGACGATTAATAGTCGTAGGAGAGGATTTTTTTCCTTTTTGAGCAACTAAATTGTTTAATCGGTTGTTATCTGTGCTTCACCTTTGTCAAAGAAATTTGTTATGATAAGATAGCACCAAACCAAGAATAATCTAACCAATTGACAAAGAATTTGATCAGAATTAAAAAAAAAATAGTTACATCAAACATAGTCTAAACACGTGTTTACATAGTGAGACACTGTTTTTTTTTTGTTTTTTTTTTTTTTTTTTTGTAGTCTCACCTAGCAATAACGGAACTATATGTATTGTGCACTTGAAGGCAAACGCATTATGAACCATACCATGGTTGGTTAAATATAATTGTCCTAGACAAAAATATCTATACGTTTTTATTTGATAAACCTATAATGTTGTTAACTCTCGTGGGAATAACTTTACTCTTCCTATGTTTTAACTTTAAAACATGCAAAAATCTGACGGTTAGTACCAAAAGCTTTACTTAATCGTACATTATTCGCTTCATTGTACATTTCCAAACAGAAATTCCGGCATAATCTTGTTCGAGACTCGTCCGCCTATTTCCCTGTTCTCGTTTTAGGGATCTAAACACTTTTATAAGGCATGGCTATTGTATACAATAAAATTCGGCTACTGGACTTATAACAGTTTGAATATATTTCAATTATACAATAATCATTTACATAGATGAATATAAAACGGTAAAATAAATGGTATCAATAAAATTACAATTATATAAACCCAGTGTAAAAATAAAGCAAGGTGTATTTATTTAACCGCAGGTGAATGATTTCTGCCATAGCGACCCTAATGATCCCTTTGGTTACCATGACATGGAAATGCCACATAAACACAATAAACAATGTAACTATAAAAGTGCATGGGATGTAATGATGAGATCAGAAGACTTCAGAAACAACCTCAATCTACCAGTTACTGGCGTTGTCGATACCACACCAACGTTTGAAATTGTTCAGGCAACAGACAGGCGTGTGGTGTTAGTACTGGATACATCAGGAAGTATGTCGGTAACTATGATTTTTTAACCTTTTGAAATTTTGCCATGAAGACATAAACAACTTCCATAGTGTCATTAAATTTAATAAATCACTAAAAGCCTATCTTTCCGGTCATACTTTTAATTAAATATGCTAGTTTCTTTACCACCATTCTTATGTGAAGCGCTATTATAGAACTGGGATTATTATATAGAATGTTATCACACTTATGATCGCTTAATGTTAATAAACTTAAAAATCTACCCATTATGATATTGTTAACTTAATATTTGTTTAAAAGATAGGGAATTATTTTATAATAAAAATGTTCTAAATATATTTTAAAAAGGCACCAAAAACACGTTTCATAAATTTCATACTTTATTATTTATAATTAGTATAATACGTTAGATAATATTACTATATTTATTTTGATACAAACACATTCCAGTCTATGTTAAATTTGATGGTATTTTGTTTAAAGTGGTCATTTTAAATATTTAATGCATAAATTATACAAAAAATGATATCATTTGACCTACTGTAACTCATAAAATGTTAAATAACTTCTGGGTGTAAGCAATGATATAATGTGGGCAGTTTTTAAGACGTTATTTGATAGACTAATACATTTGGTGTAGAATGATACTAAGAACGGTAAAATTCAAACTGATGCGAATCTGTTCAGAAATTCAATTAAAGTACCATTAAAAAAATATATGACCATCACAAATTCATGGGTGTCATCCTCTAAAAATGCATTCTGCATTGTCGCCAGCTATTAAACTCAAATCTTCAACAAAAATTTCTACAGCACTTTCTATTTCTTGTCCGTAAACTCAGCCAATGTGATGCACATGCAATTATTACTTTAAAAACATTTGAAAAACATATCTTAGGGCGACAAACTTGAGCAGCTTCTACAGGCATCGACTCACTATCTATTGTACACTATTGATCAAGGCAGTTATGTTGGAATCGTAGCAAGAAATACTTCTGAATTGGTTTAAACCAAAGACGATCAGTCACGCGAGGACTTGGTAACACTGTTACCAACTCCTGCTGATGGAGGTACATCCATAGAGTCTGGTGTCATAGAGGGAATCAAAGTAAGTTTGCTTTAAAGTTGGTCCGTGCGTTAGTTCCACTAAACAGTTTGAAGAGCAAGTAAAATAAACAATTTTAAATAATTAGAATGTTTCATTTTGTACAAACCTCAAAGTAAAAAAGGATGTGGAGGCAGGATACTCACTCACGATCTATTAAGGGGCGGATTTATTAATTAATAGTATCGATACTATTTTAATTTCCGAAAGGAGGCGCCCCCTATTTTTTCGGAAATTAAAATGGTATCGATACTATACAATTTCTATGAACAGAAATATTCAGCAAGAATTGGTCCGTTAACAAAGCCCTGAGGTCATTTTCGGATATCTACAGACCAAAATTTTCTGGGAGCATGCTCCTGGAGCACCCCCTGATACTTTGACTCCCTACCGGTCCTCTTCCGCCATCCCCCTTTCCAAAATTCTGCATCCACCCCTACTATTATTATAATTATTTATAATTTAAGGTTCTTTCAAGTGGTTGGCCAACTGCAGACGCAACAGGAGGTTACCTCCTCCTAGTCAGCGACGGATTAAATGCTGACCCAAATGGCATCGACAGTGTCATACCAGATGTCCTAGATGCAGGTGTTATCGTAGACACAATTGCCATTTCTAACCAGGCTGACACTGGTTTAAAGAAACTAAGTGACGTTTCAGGTGGTATATCGTTCTTTTTCGATGCAGTTGATGATATTTCGGTTCTTAACAGTGCATTTGAGACTACCGTCACTAGCAGACCGGATCAAAGCTCAGAGGATCTTCCAATAACAGTGAGTACCATATTGTATATCAGTGACTGTATCAGCAAAACTAAAAGTGGAATTGTAAAAGATCATAGTCTCAGATGAATTCCCATAGATTAAAATAAATCATTGAGTTTATGAGAGAGTTGCGAACATGGTGGTTCCCTCTCTGATATCGAGCTGTTTTATCAATAAAGTTTGCAAGAGCTGTAAACACGTTTACTAAGGAAAGAAAAATAAGGATGTTAGGAATTCTTCATAGGAGAGAAGAGTTAAGAGAGAACGCAACTCTTGGTTAGGGTACCATAGTAAAAATAAATCTAAAGAATATTTAGGGGCATACCCAGAATTTGGGATAGTTGTGGTAAACCCCAAACAAAAAAAAAATCCTCTGGCAGGCTTGCCCAACACAAGATTTTATCTTTCGGAACAAGCCTTCTTCCATTGACCTACTAGCTGTGTTTTTTTTTCTATGTTTTAAATGTAATACATTGATGTTGATGGTTGAGAAAAAATGTTTTGAAATTGAAAAAAGGGGTGCTTGGCCCCGATAGGATTTTGACAAGGTAAATAAAAATATGGTAATTTCCGTAATTTTACGCTTTTTACACTGTATTTCTCTGGCATTGTTATTGGGGTGGGGGAGGAATGTTCTTTACCCGAATCAGAATATTTATATACTGATTGTTGTGGTTTACTACTTCTGGAAGGAGGATACCCGAAGACACCAATATTAATTGTTTTAGAATACGCAAAATAAAATCCTACAAAGAGCCCATACATCACACGCTCACACATGTTTGTGAGTGTGTGCATGGTCACCGAGTAAGATTAAGTTTGTGGGTTAGTTTCGGGATTTTAGTTTTATCACGACGCTGTAACACTATGTATCCTTAGTGTCGATGACAATTAATTTACAATTAATATTATAACTTAAAAAAACACCTTGATAATTATTCTTACTTACTCTAGCTTTACAGTGATGCTGTCTCAACAAATAGCGTTAATGCCGGTGACACTGTGATTATTGACTCATCAGTTGGCATCGATACTCTCTTCTCTTTCTCTTGGTTGCGCTCTTCTACCCTTAGTGTAATTCTCAAGTCACCTGATGGTAATTTGGTTGATCAGGCGTTATACAAGATCGATTATGTATTAAAGACAATTAATATAAAAATACCAGGTACTGCTCAGGTAATTACATTTGTTCCCAATTATTATTTAAAAACAAAAAGAAACATTTATTATGGAGTACAATTCAGTTGTTTTTTTAACGCTTAAAAAAATAATAATAAAAAATCATAATCATAACCAAAACCATAACCACAATATATTTCCCTTTTATCTCTACTATTTCCAAGTTTATGTTACCTTAATTAGAGAACAGTGTAATGTAACTGATGCTTGCCTTCATGGTGTTAACTACCGTAGTGTAATCGTATACTCCTTCCTGCCGTTTTTTAACTGCATTTTAAGTGATATACAACTTTATTTTTAATAGTTAATAGAATCATATTACTGTTTTAGATTGGAATATGGGAGTTTAGAATCCAGAGTAGCTCATCAGATACTGTCACCGTAAATGTGCAATCTAAGCCCTCAGAAGATGATCCAGTTCCGATAACAGTCACTGTGCTCATTGGGGATCCACCAATAGATAACCCTTACGAAGTCTTGATAATTTACGCAGTAGTTACCAAAGGATACTTACCAATCATTAACGCCCGCGTCTTAGCTATCATTGAATGTTCGACATCTATTTTGGAAATGCAACTACTAGATAATGGAGCCGGCGCAGACATCACAAAAGATGACGGGATATATTCTGGTTAGTTTCAAGATAATTTTCAGAATAAAGAAAGATGCAGTGTCAAGGTAAAGGTCAAGAATCCAGATCAGACAGCAGCAATCAACATAGCAAGAGCAACAGGGTCTCTTCCAATCGTGCCAGGTCTGTTCAAACTCCCGAAATAATCTATAGGTCTATAGTATTTCATGTTGGTTGCCCTTATTTATTTATATACCTTTGGAAAAGAAAAATACTAATTCGACTAACTTGTTATAGACGGTGCTACATTATTTAAAAATTTGCATTTTACGGCTCTGTGTCAGACATCTTCCCGTACAACAACAATATTGAACTATCGTAATTGTAACGAGTCTTAAATTGTGTGCATATTCAAGTGTCTGCATGTAATATATTTCGTGCTATATAGACATAGTCCATACCCACGGATGCCAATCATCAGCCGAAAACATTTGAGTAGATTGAGCAGGGCCAATTGTGTATAGACATATATAATGACTTCTTAGTGAACTCAAATAACAGGGTTAAATTAATAGAATTTATTTGAAGACAGTTTCCCTCATTTGATATGCATGACTTTCTTCATATTCCAAATAAGTCGTCTATTTTTATTACATTCAAACTTGCCTAAGTCGAATACAAAATGACATAAAAAAATTCGACATTAAATGGGCATTATAAATTAATGAAAAAACTCATGTGTCATGAAAAATATATTCAACATAAGATAATTCGACTTAGGCAAAGTTGACTTAGGCAAGTTTAACTTTATAAACTCGTACATGCGATTGTTATATTTACAGATGCGACAAATAATAATGATCCACCAGTGTTCATTCCAACTGGTCTGTTCTCACGTATTGCCTCTGGTGGCGTCATTGAAGCATCTGGATACGCTGGTAATCCGACTATTGACAGCACACCTCCGTCAAAGATCGTAGACTTTAGCGTGGTAGAGACTTCTTATGCAGAACAAAAAATTGTCCTACAGTGGACGGCAGTTGGTGACGACCTCGATAGAGGAAACGGTGAGTACCGTACTCGTGCAAATGAGCCCCAACATATAAGTCATACCTGCCAACATTTGTACTGGCCGCGCCGAGTAGGATGAACACCGATGTTCCAGGGCTCCCATCTTCTTGATTTTAAATCATTTAATGTCATTCGCTCCGATTGCCGTTGGAAATTTTGGCTGAAATTAACTGCCTTTCTGCTAATTTGGTACATAGTTTGAGGGTTTCTTGTTGTACATTCAAAATACACCTGATGTGAATTTTCTGTACAATTTTTTTAAAAAGCGGTAGGTTTGCATGCAAAAGCGGTGGGCGGTAGGAAGGTCGAAAATCGATAGCCTACCGCCTAAATCGGCAGGATTGGCAGATATGATAAGTCGTATCAGATATCTGTAAATAATCGACCTTTCAATTTAAACAAGAAACTTACTAGTGCGTAAATAATCATTGTTTTTTTAAGTAAAAGACATTATAGTAATAAATGAATTTTTTTTTACAGCAACAAAATACGAACTCAAAATCGCAGAAAGCTTCTCCGAAATTCTGAAGAATTTTACGAATGCCCGTGAAATACAAAACAACGACGTCATTGAAGGAAATATTACTTCTGTGCAACCTGCGGGGGCTGTTGAGAGAATCGGACTGGAAGTTCCATTAAATGGCCGAAATATAACTTATTTCTTTGCCATTCGTGCCCAGGATGAGGCAGGGAATTACGGGCCCGTTTCCAACATTGTTTCAGCTAACATGCGATACTTTTCTTCAATTCCCATTTTGGTGGTTACAACAAAGCCCGTAAACCAAACGTTTGGAAACACAACGGATTTTAGTACAGATTATACTGCCTATAATACAACTACCGACGATCTGACTACAACGTATAGGCCTTCAACTATCACGAAAATTCAGACTACAAGCTTTACCACAGTAACTACTGCTCTTCCTACCACTATCACAAAAGTTCAGGCCACAACTAGCTTTACAGGAGTTAACTCTACTACTACTCTTCCTGCAACACAAGCTAATCAAACTACTTCTCAAAATACCAATACTACTACTTCATATAGCCCTACTACTACTTCGAGTGTTCCTATTGTTGAAACTACTAAAGCAGTTTTCGATCATGAATACAAAAAACGAACAGCGCTTTGGGCAAGTATTGGCGCTGTGTTACTAATAGCTGTTTCTGTTGCTATCACAACCGTGATATTGCATGCAATAAAGAAAAACAGGGTCGAACCTGATGCAGAGACTGCGATACTGGACACCCTGGTTCGAAATCACGCCTCAGCGGATCTACAGAGCCACCAATTTAGTTTACAAAACCAACCATCGAGTTTATATCGATCATCATCGAGTTTACACAAAACCATCTCTCAACTTAACACAGAGCCATCCGTCGATTTGGACAGACCCATCCACATACCAAAAACGTGCTCGGGATGTGATCGAGTACCACTCGATGCGTGACCATGTTTAGTCGAGTATCGATCGATAGCAGTCGTGTATCGGTCGTGTCTCGATTGAGTTATTCATGAAACCAATGAATCATAGGTCGAGATGAACTTAAACTAATCGTGTAGCATTCGAGTATAAATCGAAATGATTGGGAATTAAACTCCCGTTCTGATCAAACTAGAATTTTATACAACCACTCATCGATAAGTTCGATCCCTTCTCGATCATTACACGAGCCGATAGCGTTCGGGATTCCTACTCGAATATTTTGGACATGTCCAAAATTATCGGGAAGGAAGCAGTAGCGATGCCGATCAAGGCAGATTGACCCCGAATATCATTGCCGAGCGATTCCGACCAGTCCAATTTATCTTGATCGATAGAATTGATTCGATCGGCAGTGAGAACCCATCATTACACAGAGCCATCCACCAAGTTTTATCTTTATTTTACAATAAGGTAAAACCAAGTTGTCGCACAAATCGTTATTGAGAAATAAGAAAATAAACAAAAGGTTATATAAACAAATACAAAGGAAACTTTTGTATAGTTTGTTCAATAAACTTCAGGTATAAATGTCTGATGTTAATAGTTGACCCCTCATTTTATAGCTTACGGAAAGAGTAATACCGGTATGTTTTTAACAAAAAGTCAATTTTCGACTTCCCTACAACTTAGTGATATTGCTGGGACATGCTTATTACCGTTTTCCCATGCGAAACGAATTCTGCTAATCATATATTAGTGTAATTTATTTACTAATCGAATTGAGATAAAATGAAAACACACGTTAGAAAATTGTGACATTCAAAGGACATAGGAAGAACATTGCAAGTTCACCTACAGAGATTATACATTTAGTACATATCAAGTACATCAGAAAATAAAAGAGAGGCTAACTGCACGGGAGCGCAGTGCGGGGGCGGTTCGGGGGTCCTGACTCTCCTAAAATTTTGAGGAAACTGTGTCTGAAACCTGATGTCCACACATACCCTATTGTAGTTGTGAATAACAATAAACAGGATGTTTATGCTGCCCAAACACAGGTTTATAAACCAGAGGCTTACGGCCGCTGATGTTCCTATGCTCACAGTCCATGCAATTATAATACACCTCCATGTGACCTTTTACTCCAGGCTAGAATGTCAGTATGAGTGGAATGTCAGCTGCAACTACAAAATCCACAATTCAGAATCCAAAAACAGAAAACCACCTAGGGACTAGGCCTAGAAAAGTTTTGCTGCTCCTGTCGTCCATTATAATGGACCCGGTCGTATTTGCGTCAATCGTCGCTGGGCCCGAACATCTTTATTTGAAGAATGATGTGTTGGTCAATCGATCAAGTAAAATTTGCGATTTTATGGCATAAAATTTTAAACTTCTTTTTGTAATTAAATGAAAAAGTAAATCAATCAAAATTCAAAGTTTTGGTTTTAGTAATATAAAAAAATGAAGTTTGGAATGAGATTCTAGTAATCGTCCACATGGGCCCAACTGTCCATGCGATCTTTGTGAGTGTGAGCCCGATCCCCTTTCACCCAACCCCGACAGCTAAAAGGAGCACAAGATCAAGACTTCAAAAAACCAAGCAAATTAATATTTACAAGTAAAGACTAGGCCTAGTGTCATTGTTGTATAGGTCTGACGGTGTTCTAGCGACCGATTTGAATCAACAACTGATTTAAATGCCTTATCGCTATGATCGTCTGTCGTAATACATTGGAATTTGGAGATACATAAGTATTAGGCTACTTTTTTTACATCTTTAACCAAAAACATACGATGTGAACATTTCTACACAACAATAATAATGCAAAGTACGCTTACAAGAGGTTGAGCAGCAGCCTCAAAATTATCATCATCAGAGTCTGTAGATTTCCCCTGCTGGGCCAATGATGGCAATCTTAACCGACTTGGGAGGAAAGATCTTCCTGGCATGACATGCCTGCTAGTTAACTACCAGATGAAGTTGAAGCTTGTTGTGTTGGGTTGGTATCATAATTTGTATAACTATCTAATACCTGCTTTAACAACTAAAAAACACACACACACATTAATTGTGGGGTGCTACTGTTCAAGAATTATTGGATGGACTGTCCAATACAGACTGACTGACAGGGCAATTCATTGATGAGGGCAATATATCAGTGTCTGTTAACATTGACCTCACCCAGGAGGTTAAGCTGATATTAGTAATATAGCTAAATCATGGTCCAAGTTTGTATACAGAGGGTAATATTTAATTTTCACATTATCCAAATAACTAATGCATTTTAAACACAATTATGGGCAAATACAGGACATAAATTTTGTAAGATGTGCAAAAGGTAGTTGAAACTGTTTACATAAAATATTTTTTTATGAAAAATAGATGTTTTTATGTCTTGATGGATATAAAAAAATAACTATCAATACTACTTCAACTCACAATAATTCTTATTTACTATACCCATAAACATTATTGTTTGTTTGTATAATGAAACATAAACAGAAATTAACTGTATAGTTACCTCTTCAGGTACATTAATCATCTTCTTGTCTTCCATTGTGGTTGTCTTCAACAATTCCAAGAGCAATTAAAATCAGTAATATCTTGACTCAAAAAAGTTCACATCGCATACATTACTGCAACTAATGTTAAAAATAATAATTTTAATTCATAACCAAAATTTAAAACAATTTGATTGTTAAGGATTAATTCATATACCATAATGCATCACTACTCACTAACTTCCGCAGCCCTAACTCACTCAGAGCAAATGGCACAGGGCATTTATTTCAACACAAGCAAGAGGTTTAAGCTTGCTTAGTCAAAATAAATATAACAAGTAATCGTAAACGATTACACCCTCTCCTATGTTTTTCCAGAGCTCCCAAGTTTGAAAACCAGAAATCCTGGAAATTTTTTAGGCCAGCATTCGTCCATTTTTGGGCACCGTAATTATGGAAATCATATGAACATCAATGCTTTGATTGTTATGAATGAAAAAGTGTTTTACAATTACATTTGGTACAATTATTGAAAAACAAAGCTTCAAAATACAACTTGGTATCCAAATAAATGAAAAATACTACATATTTGTTTTATTATATTGCTAATTTCTTAAAAAATACTGGAGATAATCATGAAAAATTAAAATTCCTGGAGGAAATTTGGTATTTTGTGGAGGTCTAGAGAATATGCAAAATTCCTGGAGACTCCAGGCTGATCTTGGAGACTTTGGAGCCCTGTTTTTCTATCAAACATGTCGTCTAAAATTTCACTTAATGTAAACTGTACTCTAGTAGCAAATTTACATGTAGATTGCCCGCATACTGTAAGTCTAATAATATACAGCAAACAACTGTTACCATAGAATAAGAATTTTGCTCTGTCAGGGTCAAGAAAGGGTATTTTGTTTTTTTAAGACAACAGCTAATGACACAAAATCAAATAGATTAGAAGGCCAGATCAGCAGCAAACCTCGGGAGGACCTAGATATGGTTGGTTCTGATAGTATCTAAAAAATTGAAGTAAATTGCCCCAATAATTTTTTAGATATGGATGCAGACACACAGAGCCCATTGCAATACCCTCTCTCCACTTCAGTGGGGCGAGGGTAATTATGACAATTTATTACAATGTCCACTGTAATTTTAAATTGAACTTGGTAAACTGTACAGTAAGTTAAATGGGAAATAATTATCATAACTAAAATAATTTTAGAATGCAAGTCAACAATAAGCTCACTTGTCGAAAGACATCTACTAAAACTTGGTAAACAGTGTGAAAATATATTAAGACATGCGATTATTTAAATGTTTTCTTTTAAATGAATTAATTTTTTGGTCATTAATATATTTACTAATAAAGCTATACTACAGTATTTAGGTAAAAAATATTAGTGAGGTTTTATCGGAATACTGCAAAAATTGTTAAGTTAGGTTGCTAATTTCGTATAAAAATGACCATGATAAAACAATGAGAAAAATAAACAGTCTCTCAACTGTACAAAGACAATGGGTAAAACTATTAATTTGCAACTGTATAAATCGATAAAAAAGATACCTATATAGTAAGCATGTGCGGCCTGGACATTTACAGTAATAGGCCAAAAAAAATGTGTGTTAAATTTATACTTAATTTAGTTACTTTCATAAGATAACTTTGGATTTAGATGAGAAGTTTATTAAATTAGGTAAAAAGTGTACTGTTTTTTATTGATTTCTGATATTTTTTTAGTAAAAGTTAAAAATGTCAATACATTAAAATGGTGGTGATTTTAAATTTATTACAGTAGTTGTGTTCCATATAACATTATTTGTTGGTAAAATCAAAATTTAAATTTATTATTTGTATAATCAGATATATTTATTATTTTGTTTGTAAATCAACAAAAATGTTATGGTTAAAGATGATAACCAAGGGTATAAAAAGTCATAAAAAAAACCACTGACCTATACCTCCATGCTAGTACTATAATTTAATACTGTCTCAACAGTAGGCCTACATGCAGTATGATACAGATTTGTCCGTCTCCCAAGACACTAGCTTGTGCTGGCTCCATGGCTATTGCAATCACTAAAGGATGATTAATTATTCCCTGGGGCTTCTAGAAGCCTGATTGTCCTAAACAGTTGGTGATGTTGAAAACACATGGGACCATCACAAGAACCTGATTAATGCATACATGATTAATGTGTAAACAATGTATACTAAATAGCATACTGTATGTAGGTTCAAAATAGTGTTTTGTTTGGCCAAGTCACCACCTACAATATCTTTAATAACAATGTTGCTGCAATTTATTTATTGCCGTGTCACAGTGAAGAAGTGCATGGATTATGTCATCAATTTAAATATACAAACTTATTTGGCCTTAATTCATCCATGGAGCTGATTTATCAGACAGAGAGGTTCATTTAGTAATGGTTATGTAAACACAATACTCACTTACCTCCTTCTCCATGAGTGGACATTGGCAAAATGATACAACCGGACAATTTCACTGAAGCTTGCAAATTTATATAGGAATTTCTATATTTCTATCATTCCCATAAAAGTAACAATTAATGATGCTGTATAAAGTATAAGGATTCACTGAAAAATATTAAAAATACATAGAGTAAACTGGGTTTATTTGATACCAAATTTTAACTTTTTAAAATCCATGTTTTCATAAATTTAGACCCATTACTGTAGTATTGTATTGTAAAAAAGCACTGCTATCATTTAACTATTCACCTATAAAAAATAACAGATATTTTTTCTCACTCATCTATGTAACAACCACAACATTTTGAAATTGTCTTTCTTTCGTAAGACACACAGGAGTATAAATGTTTTCACTCTTTATATCCAATGTTAGTTTTTACTGTGTCAACTAATGGTATAATAAAATTTATTCAAAAATGTATATTAATTAGCTTAATGAGCGTTACAGATGTTACATACTGTACCTATTAATGGACATTAAATAGTTTTGCATTTTTTGTATTAAAATTAAGTAAATTTTGTAATTTTTATTAAATAAAGTATACTGAATGTTTATTCAATTCAATTCAATTCAATGTACATTTATTCACATACCGCATTTTAACATAATTGTATTAAGACAAGTTAAAGTTAAAAAATAAAATGAATGCAATATGTCTGGAGAAAACCAGATAAGCCTGAA
>JAOTQE010058816.1:0-19145 GCA_025631205.1 Nesometra sesokonis | reverse complement strand
CATGCTGTTGATATTTTCTACTTTAACTGGCGTTTCTACATTTGCTGGAATTTTCTACATTACCGGTTGTAACAATTAGTGTTTTTATCCCCTGGATCAAAGATCGACGGGGCATAATATTTTCATTCTGTCCGTCTGTCTGTTGTCAACTGAGCCTTCGCCATAGCCATTGCCTTGTCAGAGGTAGGGCTTTGATATTGGCCGTGTATATATTGGGACCTTCCTGTTGGTACCCTACATTGTTGATCATTTGACCTTTAACCTCCATGTATAATCTTGTTTTCATGTGCTAAATTAAAATTTGTTACTGCTGGGACTTTGTACACACTGATTTCACAACAGAATAAAAAATGTAATAAACATTCAGGCAAAGGATCAAATTAAAATCTAAATAAAATGTTTTATTTGTAATTCATAATTGATCATTTATCTTCAATGAATAGATATTTAACTGTAATTTTCACTGAAGCGCATATTTTTTGACATTAATTGAAGGCAGTGATTGTAGAAAATGATTAGCATTCTATTAGCTGTGTTTGATATTACTTACACTTGGGTTTGGGGAATACCTTGTACAGTTTAGCTGATGTGTCATGGTTTGTCATCAAGGTCATTCTATACTAAAACTTTCCTTGGGACTTATGTTGAGAGAGTGACTCATTTAGTGATTAATATGCACATCTAATTAATCACAGATGTCAGGCAGAAGTAGCTTGTTTCATTTTACATAATTTTATACAAACAAGTCCTCAGATGTTTGATATCTTCAATCATTAGCACATTGACTCTAGAATTATTTAAATAGATCTCACCCATGACAAGATATTTTGCAAAATCTATTAGATGGGTCTATCTGGAACTCCTTATTTGGAGCTAAAAATAATATAGTCATACTAATAATAAGTTACATTTTGTGTTTAGTATTTTTTATTAATCTTAGCTGGATAGCTCTAGAACCACCATTGAGTAATTAATGTTATTAATCTTAGCTGGATAGCTCTAGAACCACCATTGAGTAATTAATGTTATTAATCTTAGCTGGATAGCTCTAGAACCACTATTGAGTAATTAATGTTATTAATCTTAGCTGGATAGCTCTAGAACCACAATTGAGTAATTAATGTTATTAAAATTAGCTGGATAGCTCTAGAACCACCATTGAGTAATTAATGTTCGTTTTGTCATGACACTTGCAAAAGTTAGAGTGTTTGATTTTTCATTGGTATTTAAAAAAAAAATTATTAAAACTGAAAATCTAAATAAAATATTGTTCATAAATTGAAAACATCAAATATTTGACATTTCACTGTCAATTTCTGACTATACATGAAAATATAAATGAGATTTATGCGGTTAAGTTTGATCATCTCAATCTAAGCTAGCCTACTGTAGGGCTGTCTAGGCTAACCTAGATAGATTTGAGTCCTCCAAAATTGCCCTTGACCGCATAAATGAAGCTGTTTTAAAAGATGCTAGGTCATTTAATATTCATACTTTGATGAATAAAATACTAGAACCAGGTTCAAGAATGCTGAACTCCAGACTTTATTATAGTTATAACTCTTGTATATAAAAATTTACGTGGTTTGCTTAACAACCGAAAAAATTATCCTTGATTGAAAAACGATTCATAATTAAGCTAGCATCCAGTACACTGCATGTATCATGAATAGTCGTGAGGTGTGTTAAAAGACTAGCATTTAGCATTTTATCGTTATCAGTTTCATGTATTATGTTGTATCAGTTTTGGGAAATTATTTGCTAAACCATTAAGTCTAATTATCTACAAAAAATGACTGGAGTCACTTATGGGGAACCGCCACTACCTGTTGTTTTTTAAAAAAAACAGTAATCACTGTATGTTTAATGATTTTGAGCTTCTCCCCACGGGCATCGTTTTCGGTGTCCAGCATGTAAAACTAATAGGAAAAGAAATTTGTTTGTATCTGTAGCCGTTTGACTTTTAAATGACGTACATAAACAATAATTGTTATTTTATCATGTTTTTATGCTATATACATTTTAGGGTTTTATTTATTTATATGTGCTGGTTTAATGTTTTTTATCTGAATGTTTCATAAGTATGTATTTTATATGTAAGTATTTGAATATTTTATATTAAACTATTTTATCTATATTGATCATTTTAAATGTACAGTTTGTAATCCTGACCATAATATATGAATTGAAGACATTGAAATTGAAATAGAATTTTTTTTTCTACTTGAGAAAAAAAAAATCTAAAATGTTGGAAACTGACCAATGCTGAATGGTTTTTATTTAAAATTATAAACTGGTAAAATGTGATTTCATAAAGTTATTTTTTGAGATTTTAGTACCTATGGTGTAAATTGCTTGTATTGCATTATTGCCTGAAAGAAAAGGTTTAATAAAAATGCTTTCAGACTAACAAAAATTAATAATTAACTTAATTAAATTAACAGGATACCCATAATACATTAATTATACATGTAATATATTTCTTCGTAATCTGTATCACAAATGTCATAAACATGTGCAACAATCATTTTTTCATAGAAAATTGCTGTTTTAATTGATGTTTTTAGCATGACATAATGTGTATGAAGTGCTAGTCTATCCAATATAACCAGACATACAAACATATTGCTATTCTTTGCATAGCAAACTATCAGAAGTTATATTTATTGCCATAATGAATCAAAATAACAACTCATATCTTGTTCATAAAGTATACATTTACACTTCTGAAATTAATAAGTGAACTTTTTGGTTTGTGATATTGAACACCAGATGTATAGTTCTTTATGTGGAATTCTGGTATTAAAATTTTCATGGATCTAACAAACAACATTTTACTACATTTGTACAATGAAATAATAAAGAAAAACACTTTCCAAAGTAGGCATTAAATCAAAAAGTGGTCTACTACTCGTATTACACAATGCTAAAAAATAGGAAAATTATGGATTTTAAAAGAGTTGTTTGAAAACTGTATGAAAGCAACATTAAAAGTTACCTGTTCTAATGTAAATTTGGCCAGTCTTAGCATTTAATCGCTCGGAGCTGTATTTAACTAATTTTCCTGTGATTTGATTACACTAATGGACTAGACTTGATTTGGGACTCACTATTAAACATGTTTTTCGGTTTTATTTCATTGTCAAAATGTTGTGAAATTTTATGTTAGGTCACAACTAATTGTTCTATAGATTTATCCATGGAAATGTTCATCCTGGAGTTCCCCTTTAAAAGAATTATTGAACCTTAGAATCACAGTGTGCTGATCAAAGCATTGAAAAATGGTGAACCTAAGATATTTACATTATAATTTTTAATGTATCACTTAAATATTTTTTTGTTTCTTTTTAGGATGAGAAGAAACGAATAGAGGAGTTGGGTGGGTGTGTTGTATGGTTTGGTGCTTGGCGGGTCAATGGTAGCCTGGCTGTATCGAGAGCTATAGGTATGTTTTAAAGCACATGTTAATAACCACACTGTGATTCCAGAGTTATCAAAAACAGATCCCCTTTTTTGAGAAGATTTGACTTGCGATGTTTCTGATAGTTTAGTAAACCACAATCATGGCCTATATGTCCCCTTATTTCCTGGCTTATGAAACCTGATTGAAGTAATCCAAGTTGACGCCTGTCAATGTGTCTATATTTCCATAATGTCAGAGATATAATTATGCAAGGTACGGATTGGAGAAGTTACCCATTTTTAGGTTTTTCGACTAATCCTAGAATAATGATTATTATTATTCTTTAACCTTTTAACTAAAAATACAAATAAATATTTCATTGAATTTTGGTACATCATATCTTATGTATAATAATTGCTGTGATGTACGGGGTGAAGAACTAACTGTCAGATAGAAAAAAACTTGAGAAATGTTACCCAGGCTTTTCTCTCCTGTTTTTGCACTCAACACACACCGACTTAGCTCACCATTGATTATTGGATTTAGATTTTTTATAAATGCAAAGCATATACAGATTCATCAGCTTGATTTCATGGGTCTTTAAGCGCTCCATTTGAATAAGTGCCCTTCTAAACATCAATTTTTCCTAAGCACCCTGTTTCAATAAGTGCCTCTCCAAGTTTGAATACATTAATTTGTAACCAAAATATTCTGTGCTAGCCATCATCTATGCATCTCTAACATTTCAATCGGTCTCAAGTTTTCTTCACTTTCATTAACTTCCACTATTTTCATAAAAGCTCATTTTCAAAATACCTCTCAAAACTGCCTCTCAAAGACTGCTAAAACTGTTGCAAGGGTCATGGGTGCCTCTGTCAGTGCAGTAGTATTTTTATTGTAGAGTTTTGCCTGCCAAATGAAAATTGTTTTAGCTTAGTGATTTAGTGATTTGATTGTATCTTGATTGTAAATTTCTAATTATTATATTATATTTTTTTATACTATATTTTTAATTCTTTTCTTTTGATCTATATTGGCCATTTTACACAACAATAAAACTTAAACGATGACTATTGCAGAATTCTTTCTCTATCATTCATCACTACACCATATTGACTATGTCATAATTTTGCGCTTTTTGAGAGCTCCATATCAGCAGCAAAATAAAACATTACCAAATTAGACTTTCCACTCGAGCTTTGCTATCTTTATGGGTAAAATCAAACTTTGTATATCAGGATTTATGAAAATATGTTAATTTAATTTTCTAGGTGATGCGGACCACCGTCCTTATGTTAGTGGAACACCTGACATTACATCAATTGAATTAGAAGGGGATGAAGACTGTTTTATTCTAGCATGCGATGGTCTCTTTGATACCGTGTCATTACAAGATGCATGTGATATTGTGCAAAATTGTATAAACACAGACAGTGACTATTCAACAGTCTCACATAAACTTGTGTCTGTCGCTAAGGAACGTGGTTCCACCGATAACATTACTTGTATTGTCGTGTTTCTGAATCCCCAAAAACGTGAAATCCCTGTTCAGGAGAATGAGCAAACTGTTTTAGTAGATGGTGCAGAAAATCCTGCTCTCCCAGATGAGGAGAACAGCAAACCAGAAGATGAACTAGAAGCGAGACAATTGAACAGTTGCGATAGCTCTGAGCAGCCTATCAATACCCAAGACACAAAGACAAGTGAAGAAACTGAGGCTGAAAAGGCAGAGTTTAAAGAGTTGGAAGCTACAACAGAGGGCAGTGTTTGTGATAGTGATTCCAATGTAAATAACAATAACAGTATAGTATTAACAGATGATCACAAAAGTCTGTGTTATAATAACTCAGGAAGGATATCAGACACCAAAAATGGACACAAAAATGTGCTTCAAAAGGATATTAAAACGCTGTCACTAGCAGGAAATGGATTGAAGCTCAGCCCTAGTCCTAATCGTAAACAGAAAGCACAATCAATGAGGAAATCCCCACCTGTGAATGGACAATCAAATATTGCAAAAAAGGTCGCATTGCAAAAAAAAAGTAACACAAAGCAGCCTACAATATCACCAAAAACATCTAAGATAACAAAAGGTGTGAGTATAAATGCAGTGTCACCGGCAAAAAAAGATCTGCCAAATAGCAAGTCAAGTGAATTCAGGCCCAGTTTTAAGCCTAAATCATTTAATTTATGGCAGGGGAGAGCTCGCAGGGAAGAGGTTTTAGCAGGAGCTAATCGGTATGATCATGTGTATCACAAGGGGTCTGTACCAGCCTACACGATGTTAAACTAATAATGTAAGATGTTACATCATACCACTTCAGTGTACTTTCTGGACCCAATAATAGCCCACATGCAACAGAAGTGCTTTTTTTTTGGGGGGGGGGGGTATGTATAGGGTTCATTCTTGAGTGCATGCATGTTACGGATAGAATGTGTTGATTGTAGAGAGGTTGAAAATTTCTTCTATTAGATTGGTATGAGCACAATGGTGACTTGAATTAGAGTACACTCCATGTACATTGATGTGTAGTCTTATCCCTCAAAGGATCACTTGCCCAACATCATGGTAAAACCAAATTGCATTGTAGAACAAACCTTTGATGGCATGTTGCCTGATAGGCAGTGGAAACATGTTATTCCCCAAAAGGTAATTAATGTTCTGTTTGCGTCAATCAAATTTTAAGACAAGCAATTACTGTATTTCAAAATTTCTGGAAGTATGTGTGATAGGACCTGCGGTGTGCAGTAAGTGACCATGTCAAAATTATCTTGTTTGCAGTAATTTAGTTACAACAGTGTTAGTTCAGTAGCTGAAAAATAATTACTGAAAACATCAAATCTTGTGTGTCTTGTGTGTGAATGCAGTCACCAAAAAAAAAACACATTGTCACTGGATTACTGTAGTAAAGTTCAATAGGCTTGACAGCAATATGATTATTGCAGTATTTGCAGTTGAATAATTTTGATATAGTGCCTAATTAGTCTATCCCCTAATGTGAAGACATTATTTATTGATGAAAAAATACAATGGACTGTAGGTGCCTAGGTTTCAGTGGCATTTTTTATCACAAACCTGCTAAGGTCTGATGAAAAAATGAGGGGACATTTTCAGGGGAAAGTCTGCATCACCTGTTTGGGGTGAGGTGAGAAATTTTTAGGATCAGCTCCAAACTTACCAGAAATTTCCATCTTGCATCAAATTTTTGGTATAGCACACAATAATAAACAATCCCTTATTACATAATTTTATTGACCAAAAGTCCATTGCTAGGCCTGGCCTAATACCTATAGTAGTCTCAGTTATTAGTAAGTAATGCTTCAACCTCAGCTAAAGTCAATAGAAATGCATGATTTTGAGGACATTTTACTCATGCAAGCTGGGCAGCTGGATAAATGCGGGACATTCACATGGATTGCGGGACATTTGGCAGGTTTGTTTTTAGATGACGTGTTTTAGCATTATTCGTAAGACAACAAATTAAGTTTTTAATTGCCATTTTTAATAAGGACAGTCTATAGTGTAATCGAACATTTTTATCTAACAAGAGAAACTAGCTATTATAACTATTTTAAAGAAATACTTTTTAGCTATTTTATAAATTTGGATAAGGTAGTCTTTACTTCTATGAAAAAGTCAGGACTTAACAAAAATACGAAATTTGTTCAGTATTTAGTATTAGTTTGTATAGATACCTTGACCTTTGACACAGTCATGCTTGCATGATGCTATGTAGGGTTTTTGTACAAATTGAGAATCGAGAGAATAGTACGTAAATAGGATTTTACTTTCTTTTTGCATATTAGATGGTCCACAGAATGTGACGGTGGGAATTCAGTGTTCTCCCAATTGAAAAATTTATACTGGTAAAATTGTCCAAAACCGTGGTTTGTCAGGCATGGCATTTTGGGTTGGTTTTGACCGTACTCCAAATATCTACATAACTGTAGGCTACTATGAGCATTCCTGTATTCTCTGTAATACTAAAGAGTAAAGGTAAAAAAATATTTGAGAATCAAAATGGTTTTTTTTTTTGACCGGTAAAGTTGACAGCTAAACCATACTTGGGAAAACACTGGAATTATTGATGCAGTTGAGATGAGACTGAAACACACTCTGGCCAGTTCTTGGTGTCCTTGGGAAAAGTTGCTACCCAGCTGCATTATTGGGTACCAGCAACCATCTGGGTGTAACCTATGATTTTCTATCATTCTTTACAAGGAAGAATGCCTCTTTATATCTTGCAAGAAAAACTGAATATTAAGTCTACACAGCAAACATTTCACAGACTTCATTCAATCATTCATAACTGTTTCTCATGAAGTTACTCATCATCATGTCTCCAACAATCATGGAGCATTATCTTATGCAGAACCATTGCTTTGCAGTTTTTTTTCCATGTCGCATTCAGAATGACCAGTTGTTGATCGTTTTCATAAGAGTCAAACCCGAAACTCAATTCTTAAGTAGTGCATTCAGAGATTTTTTTTTTTGCATTTTCCTCTTAAAACCGTCTGTCCATTTTATCCATTGTCTCTACAATTTTGTTTGGGCAGACTGCATTTCAAATTTATGATTTTTAGACTAAGTACAATTTAGCATGATGTTCCATTTTCTGGGTTGCTGGTTTTACAAATTGACTGTTTTCTAAAATTTTATTTTTAGTTTAAATGTTTAAACGTTCAAATCTTTAATTTGAATTAACATGTACAGTGCAAGGAGTGTAACTACACAAAATTATTCACAACTCCACAAAAGAAAATAAAATTTGAGGGCATTAGGAGGGAAATGGTCATACAAAATTGATTAGTATGTTGAAATACCATTTATGACCAAGGCCTCAAATCGCATTTATCACCAATCATCGGAATAAGCACCTGAAACACAATCTATAATGTTGCAGTTGTAATCGGCACATATGGCATTTGTATCTCCCAGGTACCCAATTATACTTTTTGACGGAAAGAGGAAACATGAATAAAGTAGGATCCTCTGAAAGGGGGGGCCAACCTCCAGATCCGAGTGGGCGTGGTTGCCTGTTTTATTAAAAATTGGTGCAAAAAATACATTTTTTGGTTTCAAAAGGGGGAGGGCCAGGGTCCGTCATCATGCCAGCCAGCATGAACATTGAATGCTGAACCAAGTGATAGTGGTGGCATGCATGCTGTAACTGCTCCAACTGGACTATTTATAAGTTTATACTACAAACTGAGCTTTAATTCAGAAAAATATCAGTATATGAGACAGTACATAACAAACAAGACAACTGGGCCTATGGGTTGCACCTAACACATCGGGACATTTCATGGAGTAGAAACTTTCTTGAAAGAGTACGTATCATATGAAGACCATAGCTTTTCTCACTCAACTCAATTATGGTCAAATCCTTTATTAGCCATGTTATTTTTATAGCGGTTATTGCATAGGTAATATTTAATAGGTTCTAGTTGCGACCTAGACTAAAAGGTTTTGAAATGACTTTGCCCAAAAAATATCATATCTAGGTTTGAGTCATGTAAAATTACAAAAGTTTTTGACACTGAATACCCAAAATGCAATGTGCCTTTATGGTTTTGTGATACTGTATTTTCAAAAGCTTGTTATTTTTCTTTCTGTGAAATTTGTATTATTTTTGTAATGGGATTTATTAAATAATTGTACTGTACAGCAAAGACAGAACTAATAAGCATAACTATATTTTTATATTATGAAAGACTGCTGTAATATTTTTCATGTTTGTAACCTTGGCTTTCTGATTGCTTGTTGGCACTCATGACAATAAAACTTACTATTAGAAATGTTTTTTTACACTGCACATCTAGGAAGAGATGAACAAGAGGGACCATTGATAAGAACAGTATTGTTGTGGTAACATATACTTAAAAGGGAAGGGAACTGAGAGAAAAAAAAGTGCTAGATCCAACAAATTCATAACGCATAATTTTTTGCTCATTCAATTTCAACCTTAGCTTGTCAGAATTTTTTTTTTCAGATTTTTCATGGGGTGGTTGAGTATGTCATATAAGCAATGGAAATACTGTTTTCAAAATCTGAGGCTCTGATCATAATACCAAATTACAGATTAAACAAATTTAAACAATTAAAATAGGTTTGGTTGCAGCGCTCTTTGTAAATATATTTCTTGTTTTAAAGAATTAAATACCATAATGCCTTAAGGAACTATTAATAGTGATTAACAAAGGGTCACCATCATTGAAGTAGATATTTGGCTAGTTGTATTGAAAAACCTTCACAAATGTTAAATCATAGGACCTGTGGTACACATGACAATGTTGAGAAATGGACAAAGTGGCCAGTGGTGAATAATTAAACATGAACACCTGTCATGAGTGACGGGGATTGAGCGATAAATTACAAGACTTGGTTAGTTTTTAGGATCAAAGCTAGTAAGGGAGAAATTTGCAGCATGCTTTTGTTTAACCAAATACTGTAATGTGTATTAGTGAGGGGAGTACCAAACATTGGTATTTACACTAGTAAGCTGGGCACTCACTGCGTCCTGCGACGGTAATACGATGGTCGCACGACTGTCATCCTGTGTGTGTGGTTGCCGTCGGTCGACGAGTAGAAGACTGTCTTTGAGTCTGGCAACCACACATACAGGGAACGACGGTTTAGTTGTGCACGACCGTGGCACGACGCAGTGAGTGTCCTGCTTTACAAGTACAGTATACACTACCATCAGATGCTATATTTGTATTAACACTGGTAATTTGTGATAGTTATGTATCAGTGATTTTATGCATCTACAGTAAACTGTATATTGTTCATCAAAGTAAACACCATCATGGATACTTCACTAGTTAACAATGGTTACAATTGACTTTTGTTAACTCATATCGCCCAAGTTTTGATTGTTAAAATATCACAAAAGTTTTTCATTGTGTGGAAGTCTATATTGATTTTATGATTGATAGTTAAATTTTGGAATAAATGCTAACTTAATACAAAGATTACGGAAATTGAATGAAGAGCTTCTGCTTTTGTAGATGAGAATTTAATTGAAAGCTACAAAATCAGAAGATGGGTTTTTTTTTTAATTGTTCTGCATGCAGTTGGTGAAAAGGTTTGATAAAGTGCTTCGTACCAAAACGATACTGCAGAATTAATATAAGTACTACCAAGGTAATTAATGCATGCCATGAAGCATTTAAAAGTCTTCAAATCATACACTAAAATAATAACATATGTCAAGAGATTAGTGTATTGTACATACTTTGCTCAACTATAATTATGGCCTGTTAGATAGAAATTGTCAGTTTATCATAGGCCCTGTTTCCACCGAAAAAAATATCTGGATAATGATAATAAAAATCAATAAACTTCCAGCAGATTCTAACAGAAAAAAGTAACTGATAATATATCCAATTCAATTCCAATAATTATCCAATGATTGACCTAAATGTGATAATTGTTGACCTTTGAACTCATGGTTAACTTTGACACCAGGTCAACAACTATCACATCTGTGAAAAGGGAAATCACAATAAATTCACTGACAGTGTGTGGCCCGATCAGAAAGAAACAAAAACATAACTTTCTCAATTTTGTTCGGCTTTTCAAAGAGTTTAATTTAGAGAGAGTCCAGTTTACCTTTGTTTACTTTACATTGGTTTAATAATTCTAGTAGTGATTGAGAGTCGATGAAGATTGTTACACCAAGAATTTATTTATTACAGTTGTATTTAAAAAGTTCAGATGAATAAACATTGTGTACTAGTTCTCATTTTCAAATAAATATAACCGAGTTTTAGCATGATTTTTGAATAAGACGCATTTAACAGGTTGTAGTATTAACTTGTTGAATGTGTGATTTAATTGTTGGGACGAAATTTACAGGTTTTTTTTTTGCTGCAATCAATAATTATTTTTAATTTTTGTATTCACTATTAATACTGTATTATGAATGATTTTGTAAATTTGATAGAAAATGTAGCTTTATGTATTCGATATTACTTTTAACTATGATATATGTTCTGATGGTATTTATATACAGGTGTAATGTTATGCAAGTACAGTTGTTCTAAATCATTACATCATAATTTGCAATCTTTTGGTATCTTTAGTTTTTAGAAAAATGTAAATTAATCGAATGAAGCCAAAACAAGAAACAAATTTATTTTGTACGAGGCTTTTCTCGACATCTGTATTTTTCAAAATAATAATATTGTGCCTTTTAAAAAGGAAACTATATTGGATAAAAAATGACCAACTAAAATGTATTTAATAATTAAAAATGTCAATATATTTGGGACATAATAAATATATAGTATTATTTTTGGATTTTTAGTTGATGGAAATATTAGTTTTTAGTAGTTATACACTTGCACAGTACTACTATACAGTAGTTATGTCCGTTTTGTAGCTTGGTGATAATGCTACAGTACTGTGTATAATGGAATATGTGCCCAGGTGATTAATTTACATAGATTTAACTAAGCAAGAAACATCTTAAGCAGCAAAATAATAAAAAAAGTCTTGTTTTTAAAAATGATTTTGACACTCTCAGACTGTTGATGGATTTGCTAAACAGATAAAGAGAACCATTTTCTTTCCGCACCTTTTTTGACAAACGTTAATCACAAAAATTGATGTTTTTTTTTTATACTAGATTGACTGTGTACTGCTATAACCAAAGAAAATTTGTTGGATTTAATTGGAAAATTATAAATCAAAAACAAGAATGAATTTCAATCGCAAAAGTGTGTGTCATACACCAAAAGAAAAGTGAATGGCAATCACAAGGTTTAGGTTACAGTATTTGTTATCAATAAAATCATGTGTTACCCCCCCAAAAATGTTTGAATTGTAAATATGAAGAGAGTGCATTTCAATCGTGACATTTCTTATTTATGTAATTGTGAAAATCAATAGGTTTTACTTTGTTTTCAGAAGACTCCATATTGGCATAGAAATTGTAAGACACTGGCTGAATATGAAGTAGTTCCTCTAGTTTTTATAATTAACCTTTTTTCCAGCTACAGTAGTATTTTTAATGTCTGTCGTTTAATTTTAAATTATGACAGGTGATGCTATCTATATTAACAGTATCTCAATGAGCTATTTTTCTCTAGTTAATAAAGGATGATTTTAGGATGTAAAATAATGGACGAGGTTCATAATCTATTGTATTTTAATCGGGAATAAAACAAAATTACATAAAAATCAACTCTATTGTACATTGTAAGATTTTAAATATATGGTTTTTTGTTATAGAAATTATGTAAGCTTCGATTACAAAATAATATTTAAAATCAACAACAGGGGATTACGTGAAAAGGAGAACTGCTCCTGACCAGAGTGGAAAAAGGTTAATATTTGCCTAATTTTGTGAGTTTTCTGTAATAAGTATAGTACTTTACTTTTTAGGGGACAATTTTATTTTAAATGGGACATGTATGTACTTTCATAATATTGGGGGAGTGGGGGAGGAAGTACAAGCTGTAGGAGACTATGGAAGTAAATTTAGACAAACAACAAATGAACAATACACTTCCCAAAGTATGTAATAATGTAAAATAAGCGGACTTGTTCATTTTGTAAAGTGAGGTGCTGGATGAAAAAAACGATTGCCTGTTGTAGTACTTGCTAGCCCCATTTCATTTAATTTATTTCATCTTCAAAAAATACATGTAAAAACATTACAAACAGGGGTGGATTTGGGGGAGGCGCAGCAGGCATGCCCCCACCCCTTTATTATCGTCAAAACATAGTTGCGCGCCTCCCCCTATATCAGGGACGCTGGGTGAAAAATTTACCGTAAAAACCCAAAATATGGTCTAAAACAGGGTACCAAAGCACAAAAGCACAAAAATAGGGAAATAACATTTTTTTTCGCTTGTCAAAATAAAATTGCCAACCACACCCACCCTTTCGGTGGATCCTGGATCCGCCCCTGACAAAGGAGCAATCATTTAACTGTTTTAGATGTATAAATTATTATACGTTGTAGTTTATTAAAAGGACCTCATATATATTGTAATACTTTTACAGGCACCTCATTACTAAGCTATGGTTTGTGAGGGCGGCCTCTGTACTGAATATATGAATAAAAAACTATTTGACAGGTTTTGCAAAAATCAAACTAAAGTGGTTCAAAAGTAAAAAGATGACTGAAATTTCCTAAATATATATAAATAAGTATACAATTTGAAATCAATTAAAAAAAATTAAACCTGTTTTAATATTTGAAATAAACATATAGACCTATTATACTGTAAGTTAAATTTTCAATGAGAGTAAAATTTTTAATATTGTTAATAAAAGTGTTAAAATTTAAATATCAAGATTATCTACTGGCAAACATTCCCAGTCTACATAAACTAAAACAATTAGAAAACTAATGGATAACCATTGTGACCTAAATGAAATAAAATTACTGTATTCAACAGAATCTAAAGGGAAACATGGCTGGGTCATTTTAGTTGAATTTTTTTTAGCAAAACCATAACCTGGCAGGTGCCCCATACTCGGACTATTTGGCAGAAAATAGCTTTATATAATGGATTTCGAGAAATAATTAACAATACTATGAACTCACTGTAGTTCCAATACTCCTGATTTCATTAGTCCTCCAATTTTAATGCGATCTCTTGAATATTGAAAAAAAAAACACTATACTAAAGAAAAGCAGAAAAAAACCACTACAATTTGAATGTAAATACTTATTTAAATGAGGCATGTCATGGCGAAACCACCAAATTGTAGGAAAATTGAGAATTGTGTTATTGTAAAAACCATACTACACTCTTTGTAAGCTTTAACGTCTCAAATAAAGTACAGTATATTTATATACGTAATAACAATGCAAAAGTGAACCTAAATTCTACACAATGCAGGGAAATATAAGATGTATCTAGAATAAAGTTTACTTCGACTAGAACACCATAAAAAATTGAAATTTTTTTTGTATTCTTTCATATTCTGGCCGCCTCCAGGAAAGGACGTTGTCTACAATATTTTTTTATTTGAGAGTTTGGCTTACATTACTCCTGGTATAATCTTTCACCTTAATTTACTAATTACATAACAAGTGATGATGGTATTGTTCTACAAAACATACTTATTTCCAACTTGTTAACCATTTTGTCCTTTTCTAGAAATTTAAGCATATTTTGCTCATTTATTCACATAGTTTTTACAGATAATGCCCTTGACTGCAGTATTGACAATCATAATTATTTGGAGCATCCATTATTTTGCAAAACACTGCACATCATCATACACGTAATTCAGGAAGTATGTCACCTAGTTTAGCTTCAATCTTTAGGGTTGCCAGATGATCAGCTCTAGTTGGTCCAATGTTGACTATTGCTATCGGTTTTTTCCATTTAGCTGCTGCTAAGGCGAAGCGATATCCAGAGTAAACCTATATAAAAAACAAACTATATGAATAGGTCCTGTTACTTGAAAACCAACAATCAGTGGCGGATGCAGACTTTTGGAAAGGGGGCCCGGAAGGGGCTGGTAGGGGGTCCGGTAGGGGGTCCGGGGGCCTGCTTCCCCAAGAAATTTTGGTATTGAGATGTCCGGAAATGGCCTCAGGGGCGTATTAAGGGATCAATTCTTGTCTTATGATTGCGAATATTTTCATTTTATAGACAATATTAATAATATTGAAATATGTTACTTTCCGAAAAAGGGGGGGGGGGGCGGCGCTGGAGGCTGTTTGCACCGCCCCTGACAATCTAAAATGGCACATGACAAATATGTGCATGAACATAAATCTTAGAATATTGTAATAAATATGATTAGGATCCCTAGAAACATTCATCTGATTAAACAAAATGCATCTGCTTTATAAAGTGTCATCATCAAAGTTATCAAGCTTACAAGAAATTATTTAAATACAGGTGTTTAACAACACTTACCAACCAGTTATATTTAACAGACAATATTAGCAAACACTTTTAATAGCAAGTTTGTTTAAACACAAACATTTGGGGTCCAAATAATCTGACAGAGACTGAAAAAAAATTATGTACTTGACCCAGCCAGTGGTAATATCTTAAAGCTTGGTACATATGTCTTGCATGGAGTCTTTGGGCCATAGGTGCAAATTAAACCTTTTCATGCATAATCTACTACAAAACATCAGCTGTGTATATAAACTGAACTGAAGCCCGTTAATTCCATTATCTTTACCAATGAGATTGCTCAAAGCTTGTTGTTGGTGAAAAAAAAAATGTTCTACTGCATGTTCATAGGCATTTTGTTTGCAGTTTACTTCAAAAAGATTATGCTGAGCAAAACACTATGTAAGAGAGTTTTCTCACCAATATTTCTCAAAGGTTTGCTGGGACAAGTGCTTAAATTTTGTTACCGGTCCATAAATTCAATGCTCATTTGTGGCAGAGCCAAGCTAAATGAGGCATAAGTGGCAAAGCCAGTTTTCCACTATAGGCAGAAAAAAAATATGGTCATTTTTTTCAAATTTTAATTTACATCAAAAACATACAGTTTAAACACTTAACTTCCATACCATATTAACAATTTTCAAACATATGATCAAAAATTTCCATCCAATGAACCTGATAAGTCAATGTGTACTGATAAGCAATTTTCAAAAGCAGTTTTCTCAAAACTTACATTTTAAATGTTCAAACTTTGATTTTTCATAACTTTGCAAGAAAACAAATGTATGAAACTGATTTTTTTGCATGTTAAAGATAACAATGCATAGTTTCATAATCAATAAATAACTCAATTTTTCGACTTGTGCATCATTTGGCTTGGCTCTGCAAGATTTTTCACCCATAGTCTCTAACTAGCGGACACATGAGGCTTTGTAAGACACACTTTAAGGATATTATGTACTAGAAATAAGCAATATATTGGTTCTGTTGATTTTTTAATTTATTACTTACAAGGCCAGCGGAAGCAGTCCAGCTGGTTATGCATTTGCCGGACCACTTTTTAAAAAAATGTAATATACTATGTGGACTACAACTTTGCGTGACCACTTTTATAGTGGTTCCGCCGGCCCTGTATTACTGTATAATAGGTAATGAATGTTTAACAACTAACTTCATGAGATAATTAAAATTTTATTTGGCTGAAATGAACCAGTAACTGGACAGGCATGTATTTTACTGGGCCACTGATAGATTGGGGCTAATTGATCCCTCTCAACCTTCAACCTATTTCAGTGCACCCATCTGAGAATATTTAGGTAACACCTATTTACTGTGCTTTTGGTTTAATTTTATAAATTTGTTACTGACCTCTAACGATGAGCCAACAACAAACAAACCATCAGATTTATTTACATGATCCATTAAAAATGTCACTATTTGCTTCTCAACATTGTCACCGAAAAACACAATATTTGGCTGAAGAATTCCTCCACAATTCTCACATTCTGGTACAACAAAGTTCATCACTTCATTTGCTGAAAGGAGGACATCACCATCAGGCCCCATTGCTCCTTGCTTGGTTACAAATCCAGGGTTGAGTTTTATTAACCGTTCTTGTAAAATAGTCCTGCTAATGACAATGAAGCATGATAGGCACTTGACTCTGTGAAGACTACCATGTAACTCTGTGACCCTCTCACTACCTGCTTTGAGGTGAAGGGCATCAACATTTTGAGTGGCTAACCAACTGATCTTCCCCCTTTTTTCCCAACTTGCTAAAGTTTTGTGAGATCTATTTGGAGCAAATGACTTGTATTTCATCCAACCGACAAAATTACGAGCCCAGTACTGTCGTCTGCATTTTGCACTCTGTAGAAAGTGTTTATACTGCATAGGTCTATGGTTACTGCGTGCATACAGTCCTACACCTTCTGATCTGTAGTCCGGTATACCAGATTCTGTAGACAGCCCTGCTCCAGTCAGGACAAAAAGTTTTTTAGATTTGTCAATAAAATGTTGAAGTTGATGGATATCTTGTTGGTTTACAGGTGAACTGGCTGGTACAAATGAAGGTTCATGTCTTATACCTGCTTTTCTATGTTGATTGTAGCTTGAAAACATTTCCTTCTTTCCAATGTCTATTGCTAATTGATTGCACTGCCTGTGGATATCACATGCTTTTAATTTAGATTTTTGATAAAGAATCCATCTGTCACATTGCAGTAGTCTTCTCCTTATACCCATATCACTGGAAAAAACAAATACAGTAGAATAATCAGGGTTACAAGATGGCAGTTAAGATCAATTAAGTTATCATAACTTAATTTATACAACTTTATTTTGAGTAACAAATGTTATGAATGACCTAATGTGTTTTCATTTGTTGTGACATCATGGTGTTTTTAAGATTTCAAACTTGCCATAAGTATATACACAGTAAAAACCTTCACTTACGAACCCTGATTTTACAAATCCTCAATTTTTACAAATGCCTATACCTGCCGATGACATCATCAATTAAGTATAAATGAGGCTAGTCATGGCAAGCCCTCCAAGTTGTTGCACAGGAAGTTATTGAGAAATAAGCAAATAAACAACAGGAAATAGGTATATATTTTGTCCAATAACTTCGGTTATAGATGTCCGATTTTGATAATTGACCCCTCATTTTAAAGCTTGCAAAAAGTGTAATATGATTTTATCAAAAACTCAATTTTCAATTTTCCTACAACTTGGTGGTTTTGCCATGACATGCCTCAAATAAATATATTTCATCGGATAATAAATTTATATTTACCATTTTACTATGGATAGAAATATTTTTCAATATCAGTGTATCATTTACTTGAGAAATCCACAATACCAAAAATATATTATACAAAACATATAGGCCGAATTTAGCGTAGTGAGACTAAAACAATTTTGAAAGGGGACTTTTCCCTTATATTTCACCGTTTACGTATGTCGTAGAGTAGGTTGACATTTGGGACACATTCAACTGAACCCCAATATTACGAATCCTTTCAACTACGAACACCACCGGGCCCGTGCTGTATGTAATTGAGGGGTTTTTACTGTAGTTACTTATTTTAATTAGTATTAGGTATTATAATGAAGTGTGCCACCAACAGGTGATATGGAGATTTGTCATAATTATACACATGTAAAGTACATAGTGAAATGAAATTGAGAATCTTGAAATGATGCAGTTTAAAATGGCATACTCGGAATGTGTTGACCAAGGGGCATACGACAAAAATATAAGCTTAGCTAGTGTTAGATGTCACTAAGATGTGCCCGAAACTATTTAAGGCCATATTTTACTAAAGAATTACAATGATGGAAGAGGACTGCATCGTAATGTTTGCCAAGATGACTGTGATTCAGACATAAGTCAGGAATGACATTCTATTTACTATGGATACATTGGTGTTTTTGTCCATGAACATTAAGCTGAATCTCCATATCATGTAAGCAGTTGGCGCGGTGGTTGCATTGCATCCAATCACAATGTTGGTGGTTCAAGGCTCACTCTGGTCAGCTGTTTGTGTCTATAGGTAAGACACTTATATCCACGTTAACTCTCCACCCAGGAGTATAAATGGATACCTAGGAGGTACAAATGCTATATATGCTGATTACAGCTCCAACGTTGTGGAATGAATTGTATTTGTTCCAATGACTGGTGCAATAAGTGCTAAATGTCACACATCTGACAGTTGTTGTTGTATCGCAATATTCTACTAAGCCAAAAATATATACTGTACTTACTTGGGTATAAGCCCACCCAACATCTGAGTTATTTTATACAATTAATTACAGTCTACACAAACCTGGGTATAAGCCCATCCAACATCTGAGTTAT
>JAOTQE010058805.1:0-19146 GCA_025631205.1 Nesometra sesokonis | reverse complement strand
CCAATAAAACCAATTACATAGGTTTATTTCCGTTGGGGTCCTTAAAATAAAATTTATGCTTAAAAGATAATAAAAAACAATATGTTACAATTGTTATGTGATGATTGAGGCCTTAAGGTTTTCTCGAGATTCCATTTCATAAATGTATTACCCTTTTTCTCACTACACTGTACATGTTGCTTTCGATGTATTGATGAATAAATGTCTTTGTTTTTGTATTTGTAAATATACCAAATGCACTTTTGTTTATAAGAACAATGAGTCTGACATTTCAAAAAAAAAATAAACACAGAATAAGAATAAACCGAAGTTGAGAAAAAAGGGGTTTTCTTTATTAACGAGAACTAAAAAAATTTAAAAAATAAAGCTAATTCGCATATTGTTTTCAAAGGGTTATATCAACTTAATAACTATTCCATTAATGTCATGTAATGTAATCGGACTTTCGTCAGTAAATTAATCAAAATATCCAGCCAATAGCATTTTTATCTTGGAAAATTGCGAAAAAAAACCATTTTGAGGATGAAATTGGCAAAATGAAAGAACTGAGCATGGGTAAAATTGTACTGGTTCTTGTTATTTAAAAAACTGTACTCAGTAATTAGGAATTGTAATCAGAAACTATGGCAAAACAACGTCATTGTTTTATGGTTTTAAAGTCACAATATGACTTTACCCAGTCAAACCGCAGTGTTCGAAGTCAAAGATTGAGACTACCAAACATTAGAACTAATAGGCATTCTCTTTCATTCATCTCCCAGGGCATTAGGCAGTTTAATTCAGATATTGGTAGATAGCAATTTGTGTTGTACTAGAACACTAATCAATCAATCAATCAATCAATCAATCAATGTCCCCAGAATTTTAATTTCATTTTAATATACTGAACTGTAGTAAATTATTGTGGTGCAACATTTTAATTTAATTTAATTTATCTTCTTTACTCATATTTCATGTATTGTCTCTTAGTTATAATTGTTGCAATTTTAATATAGTAATGTAGTATTGTATATAATTGTATTTGTTGATAGTATTTTAAAAAGTACACGCTACACTGAGCTATTTTAAGGATGAATAAATGATACTTTGACTTTGACTTTGGGTGTACTTGGATCCACGTCTCTATTTAATTACCCCGGTACCCGCACCAATAGACCACCGAGCTTGCGTTTGATCACAGTGTACTATAATGCAATTTAAATACATTTGTAAATTGATTTGAATATAATGACTGAAAATGTTTTACTGATATTATCGAAAGTCGCCTCTTTAGTTTGTAAAAGTATATAATTTTGAAAAAAAAATCACTTCGAATTTAAGCCTATGGGGTAAATTCATCAATCAACTTTATTTCGGAACTACATATATTCTTATAACAAAAACTAAACAGTACAACTATTATACACTTAACCACAATCTGAAAATACTATAGCTACAATACGGTACTGAATTTGAAACGTGATAGGTCATAATTTTTTTTAATTATTTTGCAATGATTTTTAATCACTGTATATTCTGGATTGCCGTTCCATATTTCTTTTCTTTTCTTCTTTCTATCTATGAATTTTGTTTTTATAATTAAATAGTTACTAACAAATTTAATATCCCTTTTTTCAAACAAATAGTTACAGCGCATCGAACATAAACTATCGTTAACATCTTTCAAACTATACTCTCCTATCACTAAAGTCGAAGTTAAGTCTGGGCCTGGGACTATTCTACTGTCACCATAGGATAGGCTTTCTTCATCAGTGCTTTTATGATTGAATACGTCTTGTCGAAATCATGAACGTAATTTTCCAAACCCAGTACCGCTCGATTCTTGAAACGTTTCGGGAACGTACCTCGTGTACAAAATTGCTAATATAATTGTACAATCGACCTTATACTTTCTTCATTCAACAAAACCTAGATAAATATTCCAAATTTGACATAACAAATCAATATGAGATAATGTCTGTCTCTCGCAATATAGATTCTTGACATAAATTCATATACTGATTTCCTAGTAAAATCCATTAAACGATAGTAACCTTCACGAAACAAAATATATCGCTGCAGTGCTTTATCTTGGTTTACCTAGAATTAATCTAAAATTTTATAACAAACTCTTCAAGCATTCATAGAGATTTGCTTTTTTATCTTTCCCCGATTCTAAATAATGGCCTAAGGTAATAAGTATAGAATTTTTGCTCTAATGCGGTATACTTAATATTTTATTTTTTGGTTATTCCCCATGTATATTAAAGATGTAATTTACCTCAAAATGGACAAAACATTAAAACTATTTTTTTTAAATATAGGCTAGTGTTTTAGCATGGAATTTAACAATTTGAGCATAGAAACTTGAAAGAAATTAGTAAATTTAACGTTATGTTCTTCTAATATTTGCACAAAATGATGCTTTACAAATGACGAAAATCCTGCACTGGCCGACAGCCATTCCGTAATGTCTCGTAAATAATTCTAAAAGAATTGATTTATTTGCTCAATATTTCGAATGAAATAACTGTTTGGTTATTGTGGGGTGCGATACAGTACTTTTTAATACTCGTCAAAGGCACGAAAATGCACACGTACGCGCACATGCGCATAGAGAGACGGGAAATCCAGGCGTGAAGTGATTAAAGAAGGCCTAAAGAGGGGCGTCCATGGTTGTCTCTGCGTGCGTATTTCTGTTCGCGCGTGCAAAACTGGTGACTTCAACGACAAGTTAATATAATTTTGCAAAAAGTGGGCGTAGAAAGTTTAGTTTTCTTTTAAAATTGCACAAGTCATATAGGACCTATATTTATATTAACTCTAATGATTACATTTTCTCCAAAAATAGCCGAAAATGTGATATTTGACCTTTGACCTCAATTTGAGACAACTGTTGTATCTTATTAACCATTCACTTTAGAACGGTTTTTGCTTTAGGTTGTTCATAACATTCATGTTTATATTGGCTCTAATAGAAACTTTCCTCAAAATGGACCAATATGCCATATTTAACTTTACCTCAACTTTTTATTTGACGTTCATATCTTAGCAACCATTCATCGTAGGAAGTTGATTGTGCTTTAGGTTGTTCAGAATATAAATTTTATATTGGCTCTAATGGAAAATTTTTGTAAAATTGAGTGGAAAGGCTATATTTGATCTTTGACCTCAATTTTGATTTGACATTCGTATCTTAGCAACCATTCATCGTACATTTGCTCTAATAGTGGAACTTTTTTCTTCAAAATGACCGGAAAATATGAATGTTCTGAACAAACAAAAGTCAACTTCCTACGATGAATTTTTGCTAGATACAAATGCAAATTCAATTTTGAATGATTGAGGATGTGTTTTTTTATTATTATTTAAAAATGATTTAGAACACAAAATAGTTAACGGCAAGAAAACGAAATATAGTTCAAATCAATAATAATTAACCACTTTGTCTACAGTGTGAAATTGATACATTAGAGTGTTTAATCATTATAATAGAGCTAGTATCCAACACAATGGTCAATTGCTAGACGGCTATTGATGTGGACTGGTCATCAATTGGCTTTCGATAACAATCGTGCTCTGCAAATGAATCGATAATACAACGTTAAACCATAACGTGGGTTTATGGTTAAACCCACAAAACATCCAGTTGTAACTAATGTGGATTAGTCACCACCGATAGTCGCATAGTTTGGGATAAATATAACGCACTCGGAAACGCGTATTTTCACAGTATGTGTGTTTTGTCGTCTATTCAGAAATAACGAAATTACTGTACTGTGAAATAATCAACGTTAAGCAGACATTGCTACTAATTGATAGTCATAAAGTTAAAAACGATAAAGAACACACGGGGAACTGCGATTTTTGACATAAGCTTGAATGTTTCAATCTCAGCAAAGTTCCCCGCGTGGCACTTTGCTCATCATTTTGACAAGGAAAAAAACCTGCTTGAAATAACAGGTTCGCCTTTGCCTCTTCTTAGGATACTCTACAAAGGATTTGGATCTTTTTTTACTAGTCTGTTATAATACCATAATTGTTTTCGGGGTCGATTGTAGGGGGTGCTTAAGCCTGTATAAATTGGTTATGAACTTATAAAATTCTTTAAAATTGCGAGAGCTTTTGGCAATCTGATTGGTGAAGGTAATGGTATTCAACGATCTTAAAGATGTATTGTCACTTGAAAAATAACAAAAAGTAGATTTTGGAAATAACTTGCTAGTTTCGAAGAAATAAATAAGTTATGACCATGAAACTAGAAATTAGGGTTATTTTAAAATTATTTACCACCAATGTTATATGCTAAAAATCAGCCAAAACCCAAAAAGGGCTGGAAGCCTTTTACATTTTTATAATTTTTCAGTGTAAAAATGTTAGTAAACAATTTTTTAAATACACTAATTTCTATTCTCAAGTTATTAAATTTGATGTTACTTTATTATGAGCAAGTTAATTTCAAAATTAATGACATTGATTTTTTGGTCATTCTCAAGTGACAATACATCTTTAAGTTAATCTCAGTTGTATGCGCGTACCAAGAATAACAAAAATCACCAAACAGGATACAATGTGCTCACTGCCTCGAGAGGCACTTATCTCACTAAATCCATATCAGGAATTTTGCTCAGCAATGTACCGCTTTTCTCACTACAAATTTGACGCACAATGCGCGAACTGCCTAGCGTGACATTTTGCTGAGCAAAATTTCTCAAGTGTGCGCCGGGTTTAAGAAAGCAGTGCCACCATTCGTTAGCGTCGACCGGAAGCTCTTGATCTAGGATCCGCCGAAAGGGGAGGGGGAGCACCTTTTCAGTCCGTGTGGGCGTGGTTCCCCCTTCTTTCCTGACGAGCAAAAAAAAAGGTTATTGGCGCCCTGTTACCATATTTTGCCTGTATTTTAAGTTTTTCTTGTATGTTTTGGACTCGGCGCGCCTAATATAAGGGGGAGGCGCAACTACGTTTAGGCGATAATGGGGGGGGGGGGCAATTGGTTCCGTGCCTGAAGTTACCTATGTATCTTTTTTGTGACGGTCGGAAGAGTTAGTGGTTGTTTGTTTTAAACAATGTTAGTTTTTTATAGTCTGAAGAGAATAGAAGGCACACTTGAAGTAAATCTCGGGTTACGACCAGCCGTTATAACCTTACTACAACTTACGGTTAACAAACCGATTTTAAAAATAGCGTTTTCAAACAATAAACATCAAAGCAATCAATATTAATACAGTCTAGGGCTTATTTATTCTATAAATTACGTGAAGCATTGTTATTCATAGCGGTTTTTACACAATTTAGAAGTATGGGACCGGAGCACATCGAGGAATAAATACTTTTTTCAGACATCGTGAATACGCCTTGTATATAAATTGATCTATTGTGATAAAATCTGAGTTTAGTGTGATTTTCATTGGTTGACTTGTAAAGCGGAATCCGTTATCAAAGCAGGGTGGATATTGATCGAACTCACATAGGTGTTATAACTAATGCACACAATAGACCCAATATAAACAAAAACTGGAGACAGAATGGCCTTTACTTGAAACAAGAATTGCCCCTCCCTGTACTGTATGAAACATCACAAAGTCGCTTGAATTTTAACAATGAATCACATACATATTAGGCCGAGAGCCTACTACACACATGGGCGGCGGAAGAGGGGAATGGGGGACGCGTCCCCCCCAGTGACAACTCAGGGGGGATCGTCCCCCCTAAAATGGGACTCAGATTTCACAACTCCAAAACTATGGTAGGCCTAAAATATGAATATTGTGGGCGTGAAAACCACCTTTAGGGACCAGGAAAGCACGAAATTAGAGGCAACAACGTGTTTTTTTTTTGCCCATCAAATTCAAAGTGGACTTGGGGTAGCCGAGCGAATTTTTAAAATTTAACTTCGTCCCCCCAAATTCAAAAACGTTCCGCCGCCCCTGACTACACATGATTTCACCCCATTTTATACAAAAGGTTTGACCCTCAGAAAATGATTTTGGCATCATAGTGATTAGAAAAAAGTATGTCAGATGACCCCCGGGTGCTGGGTCTGACCCACAGGGTCAATTAAAGGTCAAATGGTGTGAAGTACATATATGGTTGTATTTTTGACATATGACCCATAAATTTACCAAACCCATCTCTCGACAACCAATGGTCATATTGGGCTAAAACTGGTGTCAAATTACTCGGAAGGTATAGCTTTGTATTCACTCTAATGGAAATTTTTTACCAAGAAGCTCTCGAACACCCCCTATTTTAACATTTTACCCATCAACTTCGAAAGTGTCATTTAACCATCGTCATCATCATCGTTAACATCCTCAATTAGTGGCGGCGCTACGGGGGGGGGGGGGGGGGGGGGGGGGGGGGGGGGGGGGGGGGGGGGGGGGGGGGGGGGGGGGGGGGTGCTAGGGTTTCTACAGTCCCCCGTCGGGGATAAAATTAAGGTTTCGTCGGGGGCTTTGTAGAGTAAAGCCAAGTGACAGACGTAGCCCCAACACCAAAACTGGCTAAAAAAGCACGCAAAACACGTTTTTTTGCTCGTCAGACTGGAACGGGGACACGCACACCTAAAAATAATACTTGCCCAACTTGCCCTGCTGTCGGGGAAATCCTGGCGCAGCTACTGTCTTCATCATCGTCGTCGTCCTCATCATCTTCAATGTTATCAAATACATTTCAAAATAAAACAATTGTTGCTAATTTCCAGATATTAACACATTTACGTTACAAGTCACGAACACTTACGTTCTTAATAACAAGCAATAAAAATCGCATTAAAACTTTTTAATTTTATTTACATGAATAGCGACATCAAACTCAAAATATAATCCGCAGCTGGTACGGGTGCAAGTGTTTACGTTTTTTTAACCTAAAAATAAGGCGTATGAAACATGTGGGTGTACCCCTTAGCCGTCATGCGACAATTTTCCTAACTGCAAAACTGCAAATATAAAACAATCTATCTAGGTTAGTAGAGAATATGACAAAATTTAAAATCACTGTACCTTTAACAATCAGTATTCAGGTTTATACAGAGTATTTCTAGATTTTTAAATCATCTTCTGATTAGTACAATGCATGATTATAATTTATTCATTAAAATTGAGCATAAAAACGTGATTAGTACGTTCACTTGAAGTATACATTCATTTCTAAATTATTGCACTTTGTGCCTACTTCATCCATTAAACATATTGCAGCATTATTTGAATGTTTGTAACACCTGTTATTATATCTATACATTTATATAGATCATGAATTCAATTATAGAACTATATAACATGTAACTAATTTAATTATTGACCATTAATTCAAGTACTGTATATTATAGATCATTAATTTGATCATCAAATGCAGACCATAATTAAACTACAAACTATAGACCATTGATTCAACTAAAGAACTATAGACCATTTGTTTACTATATGGAACAACTATAGACCATTAATTCTACTAATTCAATTATAGACCATTAGTTATGTTATATCTATATATCAATTATAGAACTACAGTATAGATTATAAATTGACCCATAGAACATATGGTCATTTAAAACATGATTCAACAATAGAACTATTAAACTGTAGAATATAGAAAATTAATTTTACTATTGAAATGTAGAGCATTAATTTAACTATACATTAGTAATTTAATTATAGAATTACAGACCATTATTTCACCTACAGAGCATTAATTATACCATAGAACTATAGACCATTAATGTAACTATAACTAATGTTAGTTCAGCTATAGACCTATTGACAATTAAACTATAAATGTGGTTTATACATATTTCATGGGAAGTACGCTGCAATGTATCAGGCACGACTTTTTTGTCAGATTCAAAGAAATCAAAAACAAATCTAGAATATAAACACTAAAACATCACCCAGCAAACCTTGAACAAAATAGCAATATAACAAAATATTTACAAAAACAAAACTACTTGATTTCTAACATAAAATTATTTTGTTGCAGTTGCTGCAGTAATTCAGTTAACACAGGTCATGTTAGCAGCTGAAACAGAATACTGTAACTGAAAATAACAAGTTGAAATGAGACCTTGTAAGTCAAGGCAGTCACCAAAAGAAAACACAATGACATTGGATTACTGCATTAACTGTAGACTTAATAGCAATAGATTACTGCAGTAACTGAAGTAGATTTAATAGCAATAGACTACTGCAGTAACTGTAGACTTAATAGCAATAGATTACTGCAGTAACTGTATATTTAATAGCAATAGATTACTGCAGTAACTGCATATTTAATAGCAATAGATTACTGTAGTAACTGCAGATTTAATAGCAATAGATTACTGCAGTAACTGTTTATTTCATAGCAATAGATTACTGTAGTAACTGCAGATTTAATAGCAATAGATTACTGCAGTAAGTGCAGAAGACTTAATAGCAAATTACTGCAGTAACTGCAGTAGATTTAATAGCAATAGATTACTACAGTAACTGCAGATTTAATGGCAACAGATTACTGCAGTAATTTCAGATTTAATAGCAACATATTATTGCAGTAGCTGCAGATTTAATATCAATAGATTACTGCAGTAAATGCATATTTATAACAATAGATTACTGCAGTAGACTTAATAGCAATAGACTAACCGCAGTAGACATGGTAGCAATATATTACTGCAGTAACTGCAGTAAACTTAATATCAATAGATTACTGCAGTAAATGCATATTTATAACAATAGATTACTGCAGTAACTGAAGTAGCCTTAATAGCAATAGACTAACCACAGTAGACATAACAGCAATAGATTACTACAGTAACTGCAGTAGATTACTGCAGTAACTACAATAGATTTAATAGCAATAGATTACTGCAGTAACTGTATTAGCATAATTTTGACAATAGTTCCTTAGGGTTTTGCATTGTAAATCACATGGTGGTATTCCCAAAAGCAGACAAACTAGTCTATAACTAAATTCAGCTTGAATCCAGGATTAACTAAAAATGGTATTTTCAAACAGTGGCAGATCCAGCAGAGCTAGAAAGAGAGGGCCCAATGTGAAGACAAGACTTGGTATGAGGTTTTAACAGACAAATGATAACAATAGGCGTGGGTACAGGGCCCGCCTAGGGCCCGGAAAAATGTTCTATACAGATGCTCTCTAGTGTTCTTTTAGCACCTCAAAATTGTGTAAAAATTTTTTTTTTCAAAAAGGCTGGGGTGTCCAGTGGGCCCACCCTGGATCCGCGCCTGTCAAATGCAACAAACTTTAGTCCAGACATTAAACCCTGAACTAAAGCATTCTAAATTTTGTTTTCTTAGGAGGAAGTTTTATGGTTAGTCCATAACCAACTAGTGCTGTTGGTTAAGGTTAGTCCAGGAATAACTTTTGAGAATACCAGCATTAAACTATATGTCATCAAAGCAAAACAATAGGGCAAACAAGCATAAACACACTAATATTATTTTTTTAAATAAAAGAAATGCATTTATAGATATTGTAAATCAATTATAAATTATCACATCATTAAATTAATAACATGGAAAGACATATTAAGCAGCTTCACCAGAATATGTAAACCTCAGCATTAATGGATCATCACAATTTATTCATTCAAGTAACAGGAGTCACATTGACGATGTATTATAACATGCAAAATATTTATAAAAATGATTTTGAAAAAATAACTTGCTAAATTTGAATACACACCTAAAGGCCATGTCACTAGAAACGTGGATATTAAAAAGAAATTTATCCCTAATTTTGCAACATTATGTTCAAAATTAGCAAGAAATTTTAAAAGGCCGGTAGTCTCTGCTAATTCAATGTAAAAAGCACATTTTGCAATTTCTATTCTTATGTTGTAAATTAACACTTGCCTCTTACATTTTTATAATTTTTCAGTGTAAAAAATGTAATTAAACAATTTTTATATACAATAATATCTATTCTCAAGTTCATAAATTTGATGTTACTTTATTATGAGCAAGTTAATTTCAGAATTAATGATATTTAAATTTTTGGTCATTTTCAAGTGACAATACATCTTTAAGTATCTTTAATATGATCAAATTAATTTCAAAATGTATGGTGATGAATTTTTGTCATTTTCAAGTAACAACCCCTAAAACTATAGTAATTTGGGTATAAGGTGCTCGGGAGTGAGTTGGTAAAGTTTTACAAAAGTACAACACATGTGCCTTTCAAATTGTTTACAAAACAGTCGAGTTATTAGAATGCTATGGTTGATGTTCACATAGTCGAGTGAAAACTACCCATTCTTTTCATTCTATACAAAATAGTTTGGATTTTTTTATTCAATAAACTTGAGTCGTCTATAACATTGCACGGCACTAAGCCTGGCTTTATACAACACACTCATTACAAATACATTAACTTATTTAATATACTTTACTGTTTGTTTTAAACTTCACAACCAAAGAATATTTACCTACATGACATTGTTTAAGAATAATAAAATACACATTTCAAAGGTTAAATGTTTAGAGAAATGGTTGATAAACAGGTAAATGGATGACTTGACACTATATTGGTGTTTCAAGGTTTGTGAAATGATTTTTTATTTGATTTATTTGGTGTTGTAGATTACCAAAGATAACCCACGAAAGTCTAAACTGGACTTACTTCCAGTGGGGTCCTTCTGGTGGTGATTGAGCAGTACACCGGGAGACAATCCCCTACTCTTTTCAAAAAGTGCACTGCGTTCTTTAAAGTGCACATGAGCCTTGTTGTACACAGAACCAACAGCTTAACGCCTCATCCGAAAAACGGTGTATTCGAACCCTCCAGATGAAACACAAAGAGAGTGACATTATGTTCGATTTAACCATGGAGCAGATGAGTCTTCACGGTTTAGCGTACAACACAGTGATTTCCACCAGCTAAACCAACTGAGCTAAATCCTACTCTCTAGTCAAGTAATTAAAGTTTACATCTATAGGTAAGTACTCTCCAATGGTAAGACTTTGTATTGTATCAGGGGCGCAGCCAGGATGGAATGGAAGGGGGGGGGGTCAGCAGTGGTCGCGCCAGGATTTGCCCGAGATCCGGGTGGGCGTGGTTGCCAGTTTGGTTGTGATGAGCAAAAAAAACAAAAAAAAAACATCATTTCCTCGGTTTTTTTTATTGAAATTATTGAAATAGATTAATAGGTTATGCGAAGTTGAGTTTTTGTCTGCATTATTAACGATGGCTGGTTTACAATTCATGCTGTACTACAATTAGTATTATAACTTTTTTACTAGCAAAAATTTTTTTTCCTCAAAATTTTAGGGGGGTGCTGACCCCCCCCCGACCCCCTTTCTGGCTGCGCCCCTGTGTATTGGGCTCTGGTGTTCCCTGCTGAAAATCTAAACTAAGCAGTATAACAAGGCATCCAGATTACAAAGCAATGGTGTTTCCACTATACATGTCACTATGACTAAAGTTCAGTAAAGTTCAGATGACAGTTTGAACATGCTCACTAAGCCTGAGCATGTGCAGAACATTCATATGACTTCATTCCTCAGTAAGCCAAGTGTCACATATAATGAAAACACCACACATCAGTTAGGTTGCGCATAATGTATTCAAACCTTGTTATAAAAATTGAAATGCAATAAAGCAATTTATACACATCTTATCAAATATAGAAAATTATAATAAAATAATTAAAAGCCACACACACTCAAAATATGTCATTAAACATTAAGAGAACATATAAAACATTTTAATACAATATTTACATATGGTCGAAAAATAGGTCAGATAAATTGATGATATGCGATAATTCTTTGATTGAGTCCATATCAAATATGAATATTTTGTTACAAATATCCAATATCAAATAAGCGCTGCACTGACCTCTAAAAATTGTATCAGTGTTTCAGTGTATATTCAGCATTTTAAGGTAAACAACTTTTTTAAAAGAGGATGTACTGTATTAGGTGGACGGGACATGTCACCCACATGGAGGATTCTTGAAAGAGATAATTTGAAAGACGTGGATTCTAAGAATATAGGTATTCTATGAAAGACAGAAAGAAGTACTGTACTTGGTATAGATGTGATGTTGGGATTAAAACAGGAAAAAGCACTTATCAGAAATTCATGTTAGCCTGTTATCCAAAGTAACCTGCCCGAACCATGCAAACGCAAAATACAACCGACTCTCCAGAAAACCGATCACTGTAGATGAAAACCACCAGCGTAGATGTAGGGGGAGGGGATGCGCACTCCCCCACCCCCATATAATTTATTGGGATTAAGGTCCCTTACTTTTCGACGGTAAACCAAAATGCGTTTTGATAAAATAGAAAGTAACAATTAATTATGACTTGTGTGCCATACATATGAAGTATACTATACTGCAAGTTGTCATAAATGTATAATGTAAGTTGTTCTGTATGAGCATCTAGAGTTACTATTTTCAAAAAGTTTCCATGAAGGGTGAATCCTCCATTGGCACATTAAGTATTTCGATGTTCCTCCAAACATTAAAAGTGAATCTGCAGAGTTGCTTTGAACCATTCATTTAATTTTATTTTAAAGGATAATTAGGTTTATAAAGTGAATTTTATATATGCTTGCATTGTTTTATGATATTAGGGCTAAAATAGTCCAGTTTAGCTCGAAATTGTTTTCTAGAAGGTCGAATTTGGAGTTTTTTAAGTTTTAGGCACTTTCAATCTACGATGTTTTGGTAAAAAAATGCAATTGGTTAACCTATATTCAAACTTTTTATACAATAAGTTTATTTTCGCACCACTCCTGTAGGCAGATATGAACAAGAGGACCACTGATAATAAACAGTAGTGTTGCAGTAGCATATAAAATTCTTCAAAGAAAAAACAAAATAAAACAGGAACAAGTTTGGTTGTCTCCTGCACTGGACTTAATTACATTAACATATTATAGTGTCACCTTTGGTAATAGAGGGCAGCATTGAAAAATTAGCTTGCTAAACTGATTTGTAGTCACATGCTGTAACAACACAAAAAGAAAAAGAAAAAAAAAAGAAAAAAAGAAACAATGGCACTAAATGACGTACAGTACAATAGAAAATGACAAGTTTAGATACAGTCAGATATCACTAAAGTGTCAACTTTAGGGACAAAATAGAGTATCACCGAATTAAAGAGTTCAGTGTCACCGCAAGTGACAGAGTTGATTGTAACTTCTCTAATGACACAGTTGGGTGTGATCTCAAGTGGCAGTTAAATATATATATTATCTCTAGTGACAGAATTGTGGGTCACCTCTAGTAACAGAGTAAAGTGTCACACCTAGTAACAGAGTTGAGTGTCACAAGTGATTGAAATGCTAGTGACACAATTGAGTATCACCCCTTGTGACAAAGTTGAATGCTATCTCAACTGAGAGTTGTTGCATGTTTAGTAACAGAGTTGTTGCATGTTTTGTGACAGAGTTTAATGTCATGTCTAGTGACTGAGTAGAATTTCATTGGTAGTGACAGAGTTGAGTGTCACCTGCAGGGGCAATCTGTTGACAAAGGGGAAATGTAGAATATCATTCCTCTAGTGGTAGTCAAGTATCATTTCTAGTGAAGGTTGAGTGTCACCTTAAGTGGCAGAGTTGAGGTTCACTTCTAGTGAAGGTTGAGTGTCACCTTAAGTGGCAGAGTTGAGGTTCACTTCTAGTGAAGGTTGAGTGTCACCTTAAGTGGCAGAGTTGAGGTTCACTTCTAGTGACAGAGGTGCATGTTACCTAGTGACAGAGTTTAATGTCACCTGTAGTGACAGAGTTTAATGTCACTTGTAGTGACAGAGTTTAATGTCACTTGTAGTGACAGAGTTTAATGTCACCTGTAGTGACTGAGTGTGAATGTCACTTTTAGTGATCGAGTGAAGTGTCACATTCAGTGGCACTAGCAGCTGGCCTGACAAACCTTGGGCCTACCAATTAAGTCTTCACTGAGAAACAGAACACTTATCATGACTCATTACGATATCGAACGTCATAAAACATTTAGCGGATAATGATAATAAAAATAATAATAATCGGTGCTTATATTTTAAACAATTTTTTAGAAGGATCTCTTCAAAGAACACCTTCTCGTCTATTAAATTTAAAATTTGAGGCGTGACGCGGAAAAACCACCGAGTTGTAGGAAAATCTAAAATTGAGTTATTTTTAAAACCATATTACACTTTTCATTAGCTTTCAAATAAGAGGTCAATTATCAAAATCGGACATCTATAACTTAAGTTATTGGACAAATTATACAAAAAAATTCCTTTGTATTTGTTTATATTTCCTGTTGTTTATTTGCTTATTTCTCAATAACTTCCTGTGCGACAACTTGGTGGTTTTGTCACAACTAGCCTCATTTAGATGCACAAGAATTGAACATGTGCAATAGTATCCTCTGTCAATAGTGACTCATTTTCCCATAACAAACACAAGAAAATAAGTCACTTTTCATATCAATGCACTCTCACTGTGAGCTTCCTTATAATAGGATTCGTCTTTTGATTCTATCCACATGGTCTTGGTGACCTCTGGGGTCATTCCCTTCCAATCCTCTCCTCGATCAGCAATCTAAACGACAAAACAAAAAAATAGGTTGGATTATTATCCAATATTGCTGTTTTCACTGGTCCAATATTATATAGTATAGAACTGCATGCAATGATATCCAACCTCCCAAAACTGATTTGCATGCCATGCAATCATTATTTATGAGGTGTCACCACAAAATGAGTCGTGTTGTACAGAAAACCAAAATTCAGTTATTGTTGTATTTGTATAGAAGAGATTATATGCTTTAAATTGGTTTTTAAATGAGGTTCATAGCTTCAGTATAACCAGAGAAAACTCACTTTAAAACATAGGCCTATGAAAACACACTTTGGAAAATCACTTTAAAGATAAACAACTGTTGATTTCCTGTATGTTTTTCCATTGATTTTGAAAAACAGCCTTTACAAAATATAGTTCAAAAACATGTTTATTGTAAATAAACATAAACAGGAAGAATGTAATCATAAAATGTAATTATTAAACTTAACAAAACAAAAGAAAGCTCATTTTCGTAAAATTATTACTTTTTGTCTATTTTTGTGAATTTCTCAAAATGACCTGGCATACAACACGACTCATTTTGTCACTAACTCACATTTAGCTGAGAAACCGGATGTATGTATGCGATGCTGCAGACGTTGTGACCTTAATAACGGCGAATGTACAATTAAGCTAAAACCAAACGTTAAAGGGAGTCATTTTTTAACAACTGACGGTTGATTATAAAGAATTAATTTAAAGATAGCCATGGTACTCATTAAGCTACTTTTGCCAATTTAAATATAAGTACAAATTAAATTTATAAATTATTTTGTCAGTTTCACAGTAATTTCAAGAAATGCCTTTCAATAAATGTTAACAAAGATCACCGATATACTTCATTATGTGTTAGGCCTAGCCAACCCCTTTTCCATGTTGCAGCCAGGTCAGGTTATCCAACAAACAACCATTGGCACGCCAACATAAATCATGATATGTGGATGATGAGCCTACTCTGTGAAACATACCTGCTGTCTGGGTCAGAGCTTCTCCAACTATATCGCGCAGTATGTAAGTCGAATGGAAATTCGATTGAGCCATGCCAAAATGCAGGATCATCAATGGATCGTGTAAAATTCTTTAAAATTACATCTTTAAATCTATAAATATTTGTTCATATAAAAAAATTATTTGATAATAGTTTATTGCAAATAACAACTTTATGTAAGTTTTTTTTTAATTTAGCTAAAATTGGCATTTTTTCAAAATGGTTTAACATCAAGAAATTTTCACGAATTTGGAACACTCGCCAAAATAGTTAAAAGTTTCATGCACATGAAAGTTTTGTTTTTACAGTAGTTACAGTTGGATAAACTGGGTTGTGTGCTGAAACGGACTTTAAAAAAAAGAGAAATCGAGACAGAATTTGCACTCCTAAGTTTGAACATGAGTTACGTTCCTGAATGATTCTGTAAGGAAACGAGCACAGGGTCTGGACAATTACATTCATGATCTTGACAAGACACATTCATTCACAGAACTACTGATGAAGAAAGTTTATCCTTTTACTGGTGACAGTAGAAAATTCCAGAGACCAGACTTAAATTAGACTTCAAGTCATACGAGAGTATAGTTTGAAAGACTTTAATGATTTACATTCAGGTTACTTTTAAATCTATTATTTATTTGTAATTAAGATCATAATATGAGGCTAGTCGTGGCAAAACCACCAAGTTATTGAGAAATGAGTAAATAAACAACAGGAAATATAAAGAAATACAAAGGATTTGTTTGCATATTTTGTCCAATAACTTTTATAGATGTTGGATTTTGATAATTGACCCCTCAATTTAAAGCTTACGAAAAGTGTAACATGGCGATAACAAAAACTCAATTTTCAATTTCCTACAACTTGGTGGTTTTGCCGTAACATATATCATATGTGCTGTAACCTGAGACTTGGGATGTAACTATCATTTTGTACAAATAAAAAGTTAAAAATGATATTAAATTTTTTATTAAATTTTTAATTTCACAAACACAAAAATTACAGGTAGAAGGAAGTAAATGAGGCATGACACGGCAAAACCACCAAGTTGTAGGACAATCCAAAATTGAGTTATTGCTAAAATCACTTTTCATAAGGTTTGAAATGAGGAGGTCAATTATCAAAATCAGACATCCATAACTGAAGTTATTGGACAAAATACCAACAATTTCCTTTGTATTTGTTTATAATTCCTGTTGTTTGTTTATTTTTCAATAACTTCCTTTGCAACAACTTGTTGGTTTTGCCACGACTAGCCTCAAATATGGAATGGCAAACCAAAATATAAAAATATAAAAATCAATGTAAAAAAATTATATAAAATGTTGACGTTCACCATGAGTCATGTTTCAAATTCAGTATGCTATGTTAGAAAAGTCATGTTAGAATGGGTTAAAACAAAGGTTTTTAACTTACTTCATGACATTCTTCGTATTTTTTCATTGAGTTTGCTGCCCATCGTAACAGCTCAATACCATCTGGAGGCATTTTTACGTCACTTTCTTTCTTGTTAAGAATGAAAAGAACACGAGACAAGTCTCGAACAACATCTCTGACAAGATGAAAAAAGGTGTTTGGTTAACAATATTTTGTGGAATTGGGAAATAGAAATATTTTTCAACCTTCCCATCTTGTACGGTTTTAGAAGAACCGAAACAAAATTTATTCAATGGAGACAAATTATTACTTACTTAAATGTGTCCATTCTTGGATTTCCATGTTTTGCATTCTCTAGTAGATGCTTTGCCTCATTTGACATGGCAAGAAACGTTGTTGATGAAGGTCTTAGATTTGAAATCTGCTGTAGGAACATGTCTCGTTTAACTTTTTTCGGAGTTGTCAGGTTCACGGAGTCGATATCTCCGTCTATCTCATCATTCTTTTGTGAAATATCCATGTTTTCTTTTAAGCTCTGTTCTTCCTGTAATTCGTTTTCTTGGTCGTCGTCTTCTTCTAAAATCATGAAAGTTTTACTCAAATAAAATTGTCAGCTATTTTTCTGGCATAAAGCCACACTCAGTTACAAGCCCACTGTCAATAAAAACTCAATCTTTGGTACAGTATAAGCTCACTCTCAGGTATACAGTGTACAAACCCACTGTCAGGTATAAGCCGCCCACACTCAGGTATAAGCCCACACAGTGGTATAAGACAACTCTCAGGTATAAGCCCACTCTCAGGTACAAGCCCGCACACTGGTATAAGCCCACTCTCAGGTATAAGCCCGCACACTGGTATAAGCCCACTCTCAGGTATAAGCCCACTCTCAGGTATAAGCCCACTCTCAGGTATAAGCCCGCACACTGGTATAAGCCCACTCTCAGGTATAAGCCCACTTTCAGGTATAAGCCCACTCTCAGGTATAAGCCCACTTTCAGGTATAAGCCCACTCTCAGGAATAAGCCCACTCTCAGGTATAAGCCCGCACACTGGTATAAGCCCACTCTCAGGTATAAGCCCACTCTCAGGTATAAGCCACACTTAGCTATAAGCCCACTCTAGGTACAAGCCCACACACTGGTATAAGCCCACTCTCAGGTATAAGCCCTCTCTCAGGTATAAGCCACACTCAACTATAAGCCCACACTCGGCTATAAGGCCACACTCAGCTATAACCCACTCTCAGAGAGTGATTTTCTTTATGGCTACTTTAATCTTTATATACAGTGATACAAATTGAATATTTTTATAATTCTAAATTTTTATATATTTCCCTTCCTTAGTGATTTTTTTTTTTCATTCTAAATTTTATGAAATTGATTAAGCCCAAAATTAATAATAGACCTTTTTTTATATTTCTACAACCAAATGTGAAATTGTGAATAATTTTGTGTAAATAGTGAAATCGGATTTTTGTAATTTTTATTGTAAATATGTAATATTTTTATGATTTTAATGTTTAATGGTTTGTTTGTTCTTATATAGTCAAATTATGTTTTTATCCGTACAATTGTAAGTTCAACGTTCTCAGCTTTCGGGCTGCTTGTTGATCATTTGATACAGAAATAAATAAAATAAATAAATAAATAAAGCCCACTCTCAGGTATAAGCTTAACAGCATTGCACTGCCCAGTAAGTTAAGGAGTCAATTCTAAATTTGAGGACGTTTTAAATTTTGGTGCAAGAGTGTCCAAAACGGTGGGTTTTGAAAAATTGACATGTGACATGTGGTGCCCATTTTCAAAGTTGTCAGTCGGGCACGCTATGGATTGTAAATTCCAAATGTGAGAATGTTTCAAGATTTGATATGGGAGTAGTGTCCAAAAAGGTTGCTTTGAAAAATTCAAGATGGCGGCCAAGCCATGTGACATGGGGTGCCTATTTTCGAACTTGTCCAAAATATTTACTTTAGAATGGATGAATGGATGAATGAATGAATGAATGAATAAATGAATGAATGGATGAATGAATGAATGGATGAATGAATGGATGAATGGATGAATGAATGAATGAATGGATGAATGAATGAATGAATGAATGAATGGATGAATGAATGGATGAATGGATGAATGAATGAATGAATGGATGAATGAATGAATGAATGAATGGATGAATGAATGAATGAATGGATGAATGAATGAATGAATGAATGAATGAATGAATGAATGAATGAATGAATGAATGAA
>JAOTQE010058795.1:1180-19152 GCA_025631205.1 Nesometra sesokonis | reverse complement strand
CACACTGAAGCAACCCTCGTTACATAGCTCTTTACATGCAGGTGTTTTGTTAAGATGTTTTAAAATGTGAGAGTTTTATCCGTTGATGTTATGTTATTTTAACATACATACTACAGTTCATCAGTCATAGACTGACAATTATAAGGTTTCCTATTTTGCTAAATAGGAAGCAAAAATGTTAACTCGTTCCTGGCTCACCACACAAAAAACAAGTTTAACTAGTTCAAGTTAACTCGTTTCTGGCATAAAAAGTGTTAAAGATTAACAGAAGTGTTTTATTTTTATTAATACTGTTCCATACCTTCTGTATCTTCTTTATCAACAACATTAATTTTCCTAATATGATAGCACTCTTTAAAGCGATACTCTGCCGGCGTACTTGTCACCGATCTCCTTGTATTTAATTTCACACAGACCATCATGGCGTCAAATAGATATACATGCCTTTCTGTCATCTGCAATCAGATAAATTACATTCAATTAAACGATGAACATTTGTGGATACAAACTTAGAGAACATTTAATTTTATTCTACTTTAGTAACCTATTGTATGTAATTGTCCGGATCCAGTACTGCTCGATTCTTTAGAGGATCATTCAGGAACACTAAAGCTCATTCCAGACTATCAAATTTTCTCTGAAAATAAAAATGACACGCCTATATATGGTCTAGATGACATCACACCATGACCATACATGTCAAAGTTTTTTGTCAAATAAATTTGATAGTCTGTTTAGACCATAAGTCTATAGGAATTTTGTTTTTACAACTAGGGACCACTGTGTTAGGCTAGTATTAACCGCTGGTGACAATAATTTTGTTTTAATTATATTGTTTGAAGGTTTGCCCAGTGATATGTGAATAAACTATGTGTGTAGTTGTAAACTACTCAACATTTCGATTGATGTAACTTATTATTTCAAGTCTTGAATGGAACATGTCAATTTTTTTTATCATCAGATTAATGATACAAGCTCCATGTAGCATGATCATGCTTGCTTTTAGGGAAAAATTACACAAATTTAAGCAAGATTTACAACAAAACTGACTTACCCTTTTCCCTACTCTCCCTAAATTTCCTTCCATAATAAATTCATTACATGTACTACATATGTCTTTGCCTTCCCAGCCTTCAATACTTCTTTGAATATTGTTCATTCTTTCTATACCTGCTTGCTTAGCTGCACTTCGCCTTTGTAGTCTCATAAATGAACCCCTATAATGGAAATAATAATTTATCTTTTTAAAATTTTACTTCACATCCAACAGCAAGTTTCCTCGCCACTTACAGGATGAGATCTACATCACGCTTTTTAACCTGATGCCCATATTTTTAAAACCAACTATAGTCGTAGTTTGAACTAGGTTTAAAATAGTTCTAGTTGCAACTGCGACTTCAAATTCCGATCTAGTTGAAGTTTGTACTTTGAATAACCAAGTCGAATTTCATTAAACATTCATGATTTTTGTAGGGTTACCAGTAAGGAAGTATATAATTACTGTTGATGTTATTAATGCTTTAGGTCAATAATTAATAACAGCTATATTTTCCTACATTCTTACAGAGCATTGCTGACCATATTCTTGGTAGTATCTCTTGGTATGGTAGTTTTTATAGGATTAACTATTACCTACATCTACCTTGTCACTACCATTATCCACCATGTTAACAGAGTTATTTTTTTCAAAGGGAAAAATATGAAATGACATCACTTTTTAAGTTTTAGTTTGAACTAAGACTATAGTCGGTTTCAAAAATATGGGTGTAAGTCTCATTATGAGGCTTTGGGAGTGGCGTTATTATGTTGTGATAAAGAACCTAGTGTTCAGCCATGTTCGAACCCAGTATCTCAAGTAAAGATTGGATGTTAACCAGCAGACTACAGTGCCACTCAAATCTAGTTGTATTTAGTTGTTTTCTTAGCTCTGATGGAGACTTCAAGATGCATGTGTCTGGTTAATTGAACACAATGTGTCAAAATTTGTATTAATCTCCACTTTTAATCAATACAATGATATAAATAATGATATAACTAAATGACTGCCTTGGAGTTTCCAGATATTCATGATCCTGAAAGTGAAATTGTGGTCAAACAACCATGACAAATATCTCTCTTAAATTAATTTTTTTTTTCACACTTAACTTACCCTGCTCGCCTCTTTGGTAAACCTCCTACACATATTCTTTCAAGTTCTGTTTGCACCGCCATAAGTGCCCCTGATGCCTAGAACAACACAAAATATACTATTTAAAATTAACTTGTAGAGCAAAATTTGTAGCATAGTTACTCTGGAATTGCTAATTGGATCAAAATAAATGCAACAATAAATTATGAAATATTAAATCCAAACATGATGTGCTTTTTATTTCTTGTATAATGTTTAGCAGTTCAATTAAGTTTTTTTTTCTAAGCAAATTAGATTAGATTGTATCCATGTGAAGGCAGAATTTGTGAAAACCCATGTCTTGTATGAACCATGAAGGTATTCAAATACATGATCTGAAGTTATAATAGACCGAATTAGCGATGGCCTGTGACGTCACAAAAATTTGCCTTCGTGGGTATGAGAACCAAAACAAACCGTGAAGTCCTATCTCATAGCATAGGGCGAGTGCGAGTGTTACCCAAACATTTTGTTGAAATACATTGAATTTAGCAAGTAGGATCATTTTTAAAGCATTAGTAAACATCTACCTTAGTCTTAGATTAAGTAGAACATAGTTTATCTGGTTTTAATTTACGTTTAATAGGAAATATACATAATTCAAACTAGGCCAAAAATTGGATCTCCGTTGATCCACTCAGGAGAGCTAAGCCGTTATGTGCACTAGCGGTTCAGCACTGTCTGCCTAAAACCATCCATTGTTCTCAGCAAATTTGACAGGTTTAATCCATTCCAATTTAAATAAAACTAAGCGTCTAGTGTTAAAAAGAATTTATGAATGTATCCCAACGGTGTGGAATGAGTTACCAACCAACAAATACAAATACATAAACTTTAAATTTGTCCTTTCTTAGCTCAATTTACACAGCGAAGTATATAAAATAGCGCCCTCTATTTATATTTATACCCACGAAACCAGATGTAAACAAGGTCACTAATTCGGTGTATTAATAGCCCTCCTAAGATGTATTCCAACACCAGAACCATGGACTTAGGAAATCCCTCGACATGTACAGGTCTTATGTGATAGCTTATATTTTGGGTGGACACTATCTGATATTTTATATACACTTGTTCCACATCTAAAACCATGGCAAGATTGTTCAATAAATTGACCACAATAGGTTAAATTAAGAGAAAAACTATGAATGTGTGGTTTAAAATAAAACACTCAAGCTTACCTTAGCCAAGTACCCATAACTTGGCTATCATGTTTGGAACTAGGCAAGCAAGTCCTTGGGACAAGTGCGAATGTGGTGTTACTTGCCCAAGGAATATTAGTAATTTCTATATACACCATGATTAATTGTGGTATTACTGCCGATAATTAATGTGTTTAGACAACCAAAAGTGCAATGGATTAGGAATTAAAGAAAAAAGAAATTAGAAACACCATGCATGACACAAATAATATATTGTATGTGCTTATTTAGTATTGGTAGGTTAGTGGTACAACATTAGCATAAAGATTTATTAGTCTATCAATCAAAAAATGATTAAGATTTAAATCAGTAGATTCCTACATGCTATAATAGCAGCTTTACCCCGCATACCCAACATTTGATGACATCACACTCAAAATTGATGACATCATCACTAGCATATAATGACATCATCCTAAATATTTGATAACATTATCCTCAACATCTTATGACATCATCCACAGCATCTAATGACATACTCAATTCATGACATCATCACAAAAATCTGATGAAATCATCTTGAACATTTTACGACATCTTAACCAACCTGACATCACACTCAAAATCTGATGTCATACTCAATATTTGATGACATCTTCTCCAGCATATGACAACATTGTAAATATCTGATAAAATTATCCTCAACATCCTATATCATTCTCTAAATCTGATGACATCATATCCAACATTTCATGACATCATCACAACAGTTGGTATCCCAAAAACATGACATCATTGTCAACATCTGATGATATCATCCACAACTTCTGACGACATACTGCAAGGAATGAGATACACGCTATCATGACAGGATTCAATATTTCGACATAAATTATGTCATCATCAGGAATGAAACATAATTTGTCGAAATATTGAATCCTGTCACGATGGCGTGTACCTCATTGCTCTGAGTATGCATTATACTTTCTTACTTGAAGTTGATTAGTGGACTTTTCGGATTATGATATCAAATCCAATATTTGATGACATCATCAAACATGCAACATTTCCTCACTAATGGCTTATAGGCGGATTCTACCAGGCAAAGCAGGGCATTTTTTGAAGCAGTATAGGCAACTAAATGAGAACTGCTCACTGATTTCAGGAAAATCACCATCATATACCCATTGCTTGCGAATTCAAAAGGTGTACTACCAAAGAATTGAAGAAAACATTTTGAAACCTATGCCCTTTTCCATTAATTAAATTAATTAATTCTAATGAGGTAAGTGATCTATAACCCTTATTGATTATATTAGTCAAGTTAAAATTAAATTAATATTAGTTTTTTTTTTGTAAGTATGCAAATCAAACCCAAGTATACGTTATCCACATGATCTTTAGCAGCACATCTTCAATAGTAAACCAGTATCTACTGGCTATTTCTAGCAAAAATTAACTAATGCAGCAAAAAATGTATTTTTATAACAATTATTAGTATAGTTACAATTGAAAATAATACTAGGAATAATTTTAATTGATGTTATTATGAATTGTTAAGACAATGGCATCATTTATTTGTTAAATATAATTACATTTCATATTTGTATGCTTCAAAAAAATATAAAATTATGAGATGTCAGTACCACACTGCTCCCGGTATAAGCCCATTACCCTTGAAAAAGAAATCCTACTTAGTGGTGATGTGGACATATACCCTGGTATAAGCCCATTACCCTTGAAAATGAAATCCTACTTAGTTTGTGATGTGGCCATATAACCTGGTATAAGCCCATTACCCTTGAAAATGAAATACTACTTAGTGTGTGATGTGGACATATACCATGGTATAAGCCAACTCCCTTAAAAATGTAATCCTAGTCTTGTGTGATTTGAACATATTCCCTAGTTTAAGCCCACCACTGAACATGAAATTTTAGTGAATGATGTAGACATATACCCTAGTATAAGCCCACTGACATTGAAAATGAAACAATAGTCCGTGAATGATGTGGACACACTAATATAAGCCTTGGACATAAAAACAGTGTTTTGTTGGACTTGTATCCATGTTTGAAGAGTATTTTGTACAAGACAACATTATGTTGGGTAAACTTACACTCTAGTCAAGAACATTAATTTAATCAATATTTTTCTCAACTAATTTACATCAAGCAACACAAACTCATATGTTAATTGCAATAATAATAATTATAGATTTATAGCGCCTTACACAATAAAGTCTCAAGGCTCAGTGGACCAGATGGTGCACATCTTTCTACGCCACTAAGGGTCCCGTCATGTCTTAGCTGTCCGAAAACGGGCGCTACATTCTTCTGTCCACATAGCAGGGGATGTATGGACCAGTACAATGCAGTAACCCCCTACTCATCTCGAAAGATGTACTGGGTTCTTTACAGTGCACATGAGCCCTTTGTGTACACTAGGCCTACAGTTTATAGTCCTTATCCAAGAAGACTTGTTGCTTTTTGTAATGGCTCACTGTTTCCCTGATTTAACCGCTCGGCAACACAACTCGCAAATGAGGGAATATGAAGTTGTGCTGTTTTTATTTATAGTCAAAAAAAAATTGTGTGAAACTATCGAACCCTAGATATTGCAATTGTACTAAAGCATATTAATTAATTAATCACTAAGCCATTGCGCCACAATATACAGTGTTATGTTAGATAATTCTAAAAAGCATAGCTATTAAACTGCATCTAATTTCATGGAAGAGATTCCCTTTATTAAATACGCATATATTTTGAGCCACTAAATATGTGATCCGATAATGACTTGTGGATATATTTGTTATATTAAATAAAGACATTAAGACAATAAAACTTTATACAAACCAGAGCAATCTATTAACAGAAAGAAATAAACAAAGCAGGCACAAACTAACATGCTAAAAAAATGCAGAATGAACAAATAGTAAAACAGAAAAAAAAAATAGATGAAGAGGGGACACGAAAAGCCTCAAAACATGTAGAGAGATTCCTTTTATGACAGACCCATTTTTGATGAGATTTTAGTAAAATGATTATTAGATTTCGGCAGGAAAATGAGGCAGTCCAGTAGGGTTAAACAAGAGTGATGTGATTATGCAGTTAGCTGTTGTGGTTAGGCAAGTATGACTTCTTTAAAAATTAATAATTGAGTTTATTATGAGTTTTGTTAGTTGCCCGATTTCTCTCCGTTTTACATGAGGTGTGTCAGACAATGGATGAATTGGTGCAAAAGGTTGCATACTACACTCTATAAGAGGGTGGCCTCAATCAGAGGATGGACTCAATCACAGGATATGAATAATTTGGGGGTAGCCGCAACGATTGCTCTCAATTGCGCAAGACCAAACAGAATAAATCCCTGCAATGCTGTAGGTTGTTAAGAACTGGTTGGGATCACCCTCAAATATTTGAGTGCAGTTTTGAGGTGGGCCTAAAATGAGGGTTTGTCTGCTTTTGTACCTGTTTAAGGCTTTCTTTGTCTTCCTCGTTGGGAGAAGTTTTCAGCAACAACTGAAAGAGACGAAAGAAATGGTGAAAATACTACTACCACACGAACAGGGGTCACACAGTCCAAATTAAAGTATGGGGAGGGGGACTACATTAGCAACAAAACGCACACTGAAGGAATGGTTGGTGGTGTAATATTTCGTCCAACTGAGGTCATGGCTCTGAAAATGATAGCAATGTACAACTTTCATGCATAATTTGCCAAAATTCTATCTAAAATTCCTTATTATATTTACTTGTAAATATAATCATCATCACAATTTAACAACTTATTTATTTATGTTGAACATTACTGCACTATTAAGATATGTTTAGCCTGATAATTAGGCGATTCATTAATGATAAATTAAGGATTTTATAATCATAAATTAATCTGAATTAAACAATAATAAATTATATTTTAAAAAATAGTAACAAAATGCAAAAAAAAATAATTATGTTATGATATCAGCTGTATAATTCAGAGTTGAGAATCTTGTCTTGAGGATGGTGACAGTTTCGTCTAATTGGCGTCTCAAAAAAGCTACTAATTTGTGTGAACCAGTTTTTTTTACACAAAATACTGCTAAAATTTAAAAATAATTGTTTTCAGGTCCAATGATATTTTTTGAAAGCACTCAATTGATTAATTGCTCATGTAAATCTTTTAAAAATACAGTTAAAATGCTCATGAGGGGAGCTATCTAGGTTACAAGCGCTTATTTATTTTATACAGACTAACTATTATGAAATCCAGGGTATTTGTGTTTCGTCAATAGTTTGATAAAAGTACCGCAAATGACAGACCAGGTATTACATACCATTTGGTGCTGAAAACTAGGAATTAATTCTGAACTTGCAGATGACAGTTGTGTATCTTTCTAACCTCAGAACAAAAATAAAAAACTTGCACCACTATGGGGTCAAATCAAACCTCTTGTCATTACCAGAATATTAAGAAAGTTTGATGATCTTGAAAATTCAAAAACTTGTTAAGATACAAAGTCTTGTGTCAAATCATAATGGTTTTTTAAAGTCTACTTCAACACAGGATGTTAGTAGTAGATGGAATTCTATAGTCCTGGGGATTGTTGGGGGGGGGGGGGAGGGGAATCCCATTTAAAAGGTTGCGAACAATATGAGTACATATACAAACACCGTGGGCGTCAACACCCTGCCCCCTTCAAATGAAATGAGCACATATCAGAGTTAATAAGAAAACTATAATGTCAGACAAAATGGACTAGAAAGTCAATCACCCAATCATTAATTGGGAGCAGTTGGTGCAACTGTTGTGGTTCAGAATCCAAATCGAGGTTTGTGAGTTTGAAACTCACTCATGCCAATTGCCTGTTTGCCTGGGCAGTGCACTTTACTGTCCGTTGGTCTACCCAGTTGTACGTTAAGTACCGCAAATTTACTGGGAAGTAACCTGTGATGGACTAGCATCCTATCCTATCAAGAGTATCATGTTCATCCGCTTCATCCTACTAGAAATAAGCTCCAGTCATGTGAGCCTTATAAGAGCAATAGGATATTAAAAAATAATACAATAATCAAAATACTAAAGCTTGCAACCAAACCAAAATATAGGGTTACATCATCACCGCCAACTGGAGATCTTTGTATATGTACCCCTGTTATCATCGGTTAAGTCTTCATCTTTTCATAATTCCTACAGGGGCAAATAGATGGATATATAGTAGGCAAAATTAAATCCTTCATCAATTTTTAAAATCCAAGTGTTTGGCTTAAATCCTGAAATTTATCCGAGGTGGTATTATCTTGTACAAATATGTTGCAAGACAAGAAGAACTATTTAAGACAAATGTATACAACACAACACAACACTGTATCACTTTACAAACTACCAAAAACCAATGACAGGTATGCAAAAAAAAAAAAAAAAATTCTGAAAAATAAAATTTAAAACAAAAACAAAAAGCAAAGCAAATGAAAACAAAATAAAAGTTTAACATATAGCCGAAGGTTGTCCAAACATGTTCTTCAAATGAAATTAACTTAATTTGACAGTTTGGTTATTAAATTTGTTTAATTTTTTTCCGGGCAACCATTAACCGATTACCTGTGACCCACTGGGCAACTGCTTTAGCCTAAACTTGCTTCAGTGCTTCAAGGCAAAACCATTTAAAATGGATTATGGTAGAATAAACAACTGGATGTTTCAATAAAAAAGTGCTCTGATCAAAAACTGTGGTAGTATTACAAGTCATTATTACATAAGTAGAATTCTAATATTTTTTATATAATTTGTGGCTGGTAGGAAAAAATTATAAATATTAAGAATTATGAATGTACATACACTGTTTGTAAATCTTGAGTTAAATTTAATATACACAAACATACATATGAAAACATCACAATATTACAGTTCCACGTAAAATTAAAGAATAACATTTTATTCTAGTAAATTTAGTGGTAAAATTTTTTATGTTAATAGATGAATGATAATGTCCCTCACAAGAGATGTACTTTAAATTTTACAGCATCTGTAAAAAATCTGGCAGCACACACAAAAAAAGCTCTTTCGAAGATGAAGCCGTCAAGTTTATTTTTCTCCTTTTAACAAAAACTTTTTGATCTCTATATTCACAATATTTTCTGCTAGGTTATCTTTTGTACATCAGTAATATCGGCTGAAAAGCCATTGAACTTGTATCATTTCTGTACAGGTTGTAACAGTTTCTTAAACAATACATACAATTAAAAAAACATTGGCTGTGTTTCCGCAGGATTTTCAGATTATCAGATAAAATACCATCTATCCAAATGAATTTTAAAAAAGGTACTGCGCAAACTCAATACAGACCATAATGCATTGTTAACCCACTAACTTCCGGTGATTTTCAGTAATTTTCCTTTTCTTTCGCGTGGCACCCTGATGGCACCGCCGGAACATCGTCGCAAAAACAACATCAAATTTTACCCAGGGTCAAACGTAAAAAATAATCGCATTTAGGTTAATTATCGGGATAGAATCAAATAATTATTGGATAAGTTTATCATATCAGAATAGGTTAAACCGCATTTCTGCAGCCATTTTATCGGATAATACTTATCGCGATAATATATCGGAAAATTTTCTTCTGCGAAAACACAACCTTTGACACTATTCACATAGCACATTGAAGCTGACTAATGTGCCTTTCTGGTGGTGATTGGGCAGTATACTGGGAGACAATCCCTTACTCTTTTCCAAATAGTATACTGCATTTTATAAGATGCACATGAGCCATGTTAGCTCTGGCTTAAAGTCTGAGTGACGGTGTAGATAAGTGTTTTCTTCTGGATGCGTTTTCTTTAGGTTGTGTTGAACCAAGCTTAACATGACCTGAAGAAAATTTTGTACTCTGTAATGCAGGGACTTAGCTAGAAAATCTAAGGGTGGGTGACAAAAAGATCAAAACAAGTATTTTTTCCTTTTCCAGAGGTTTAGGGTGGGTGGTGAGTTGAAATTAGCCTGGGTGGAAGGCCTTAAGTGGAACATTTTTAGAGTGGGCGGCACACCCACCTCCGCCCAGCATAATTACATCCCTGGTAATGTAATGTAGATATTTCTATATAGCTTATACAAAAATTCCCAAGGTGCTTTAGACTAGATATTATAAAATGTTCCAATCCCGTAAGTCACAAAATGTAGCAAGTACTGGATTGTACTTGTAATCGTTCGTCTTGTCCACGACAGGGGTCTTGTGTGGACCTGCAAATTGGGATAACCACTTGAAAGATGTACAGGATTCTTTAGGAAGCACTCAAAGCCTTATGACCACTGGGCCTATGGTTTATAATCCTTATTCGAGAAGACTACTTCCACCACTGGAACCATGTATAAGCTGTTCTCAACACTGTAAAGTTTATTTTGACATGGTTCATGACTCCCCTACCTTAACTGCTTAACATAATTTTTAGCTACTTTGTTAATAACTGGCTATTAACAGAGTGAAAAAATTAAATGATCCATAAACTGACTTTAATCTAATTTTAATACTGTAATATGATGCAGTATAATAGTTTTCCCCCAACTGACTCAGCATTATTTAAAATAAATTGTGGTAATTACCGATATTTGGGCTATGACATAACATTATCCTCAAAATTTTACAAAAGTTATCCCAAAAATTGTAAGAAATGACTACATTTACCTCCAAAATGAAGTATATGAAAACAAGAAAATCAAATTGCAAAAGAAATTATAAATATGACTGAATTGGTCGATCGAGTCAGATTTTCTGTTGTGCTTGGGAAATGAGATTTATTACATTATGTCATCATTCCTGATGATGAAATAATTTATGTCGAAATATTGAATCTTGTCACGATGGCATGTATCTCATTGCTTGGAGTATGCATTATACTTTCTAAGATATTTACAAGCCTGCTTAAATACAATGGTCTGTAAATTCATTTGGTTTTTGGTTGTATGAAAGAAACCTTATATTCAATCAAATTCAATAGTAAAATCATGGTACAGTCAACATTTCCAAAATTGACAACTCTTCGGAATGTCACTGTTTGGTTTGAGAGTGTCAAGTTTACTTGATTAAATGCCATTAATATGTAACAATAAAATGTGAGATTTCTATAGCGTTTATTGCCAAGGCCTCTGAGCACTCCACAATTAATACCACAGTCATTGAAACAAACGCCTATGGAATACAATCCATTCCACAATGTCGCAACTATACTCGCATTTGGCATTTGTACCTCCCAGGTACCCACTTATACTCCTGGGTGGAGAGAGGCAAAATAGATAGTTTCTTGCCCAAGAACACAAACAAGTGAGCCTCGAACTACCGACCTTGTGACTGGAAGTCTGACACTCCAACCCTGCGATAATTGCTTCCACACACTTGACAAATTTATATTGGTGTCATAATTTTGGGACTTAAAAGAAGGTGTGATTTACCACGAAATTTAGTATTTCAGTGTGTCGGTTTTCGAAAAAAATAACTATAATACAAATACGATTAAAACTTTCTAGTTCATTTTAATATTTTTTTATATACATTGAAATAGGAAACAGGGTCATAAATACATATGAGGCATGACATGGCAAAACCACAAAGTTGTTGCAAAATTGCAAAATTGAGATAATATGGAGAGTATATTGAACATGTTGTAAGCTTTAAAAGGAGGGGTCAATTATCAAAATCTGTCAACTATAACCAAAGTTATGGAATAAAATAGACAAAAATTTCCTTTTTAGTTGTTTATATTTTCTGTTGCTTATTTGCTTATTCCTCAATAACTTCCTGTGCGACAACTTGGTGATTTTGCCATGCCTTGCCTCATATGGCTACAACTTACCAGGGGCGGATCCAGCAAAGCTAGAAACAGGGGGCCTTGATGCCAAGTTGGACAAGCACAGGCGCAAGATTTTATCAGCAAAATGATGGTAATACACATGGGTCCAGGGCCGGCCTAGGCCCGGGAAAATTGTTCTATACAGATTACTGGTGGACTTTTAAAGGGCCAAAATGTGAATAATTACTGTTGTTGTGATGTTACAAACAACTTATTTCGCATCAGGAGAATAAAGTAAAATTAAAATGTGCAATTTTTTTTTTTGGCTGGAAGGTGAAGGCCAGGTGGACCCCTTGGATCCGCACCTGCTTTCAGTTGTATATTTCAACCGTACGAATTATAAAGTTATGAAAAAATTGAAGAAAAATGAATTAAAGTTTAAAAATATAAACTTAAAAATTCACACAAGTACAAAATAATCATGCAAGGGGATTGTGTAGATGTTTAGTGGAATAAATCAGGTAGCTTACCTTTAATGTATCGAAGTAGTGATAACAGTGATATATTGGTTCCAATAGTAGCTTGGGTAACACGTATGCTACAGCGTCTTTAAAACCGTGATTTATTGTCTGAAAAATAAAGATTAAAAAATAATTGAAATAACAATTGGAATTTAGTAGCCGAGTGGTGGCCATAGTGTGCATAACCTATAGCCATAACATTGGTAATGTTTTAAGCTTTTCTTGACTATAATCCTGAAGGCGTAAGTCTTCTCAGAAAAGGATTTGAAACTTGCACCGAAGTACACATCTTGCTTACATGCACGCTAAATTTAACCAAGTGTATCTCTTGAAAGATTAATATACTTAATTATTCAAATTATTCAAAAGACTGTTAGAGTATTTGCAGTACCAGTGGTAATAGCAAATATGGTTTCTGCGGTGGCTGCAAAAGTAGTGTTGGTGAATGTGGTAATAGTGAATTTTAGAATTGCGCGACTATGTGTACTGCAAGGTGACGACACATCACATTAACTTTTTCAGTAGTCATCTAGAGAACTGGTTTAGTATAAATTTGCCATTCTCTCTGTGATGTACACATGAATCTAAGTTGAGACATCGTAGAATTCGGTGCATTCACAATAGCCCGAATAGCCCAATTTCCAACTTTGGGGTCGACATCGTGACTACTGTGCAGTGCAGTCTAGCGCTGGCTAACCGGGATTCCAAAAATTGACAAAATCGAAGAAAGAATTCATCTAAAAACAAGTATAAAGGAGAGTATTCTTTACTTTAGTCTTCGACGGTAACCATGAAAAGTCTACGCACAATATGCAGGCTAGCAACTTGAAGTTGAATGAAGGACTGCAAGCTGCTAGCTCAGCCTTTTGTCGATATTGACCTTTTCCCATAAAGCATTGCAGCTTTCGGCCTGTCACCGGAAGCCGATAGGTGGCGCACCATATTGTAAATCTTCTGAATTTTTTGCCTCCTTTGTTTTGGATTCACTTGTATTACTTGCAAAAAATTATATTTATATGTAAAAACACCTTCATTATCAACGACTATTATAATATTAATGATCATTAATTAACAAAATCATGCCGCAAAACTGTATTGTCAAAATGTTCACTACTTATAAATTCATAAAGGTAAAACATGTTGAAAAGATAATTAAACTATGTAGTGGACAACATCCACATGTCATCAAATCGATGTCATCCATACATCTATTCAAATCTAAAAATTCCTAATGATAATAATGAATGATGATAGAGTTATTAATAATGTTGAAGGTGATAATGCTAACAATGTTCATTGATCATAAATCATTACAATGAAAAAACTGGTCTAAATTGATTATTTTATACATTTTTATTTAAATATTTTAGTCAAAATATTTGTTTAATTAAAAAAACAAAATTACTTTGTCATCTACCTAATTATTAAATCAAGTTTGACATATGAACAAATCAACATTTTAATTATTCATTACAAAAATGATCATACCAAGAAATTTACTGCAAATCACATATGTTATGTTTATAATGATTACTTAAATCAGGTGACTTGTGTCTTTCCAAGAAATTTGAATTCCAATTCATATGTCAGGCAGATACTTTGTAGGACTTGGCTTTTCTCAGAACCAATATTTAAATGATAAAGGTCAAAGAAAACCATCAATATCATTTTTTGGTTTGTTATTGCAGATTGAAAACACAAGACTCACACTGAAGTATTCTAATCTTAATAATGATTTGGAAGATGCCACAATGCTGTTTAAGTCACAATGGACTGGATGATGCAATGACTACTCTTCGGAGGGTCACTTTCTATGTCTTCGAAGTTGAATGACATTACTTTCTGGGACTGGAAATATTGTTGTACTATGTGTCATGAGGCATGAGTCGGAAAATTAAAATTTAATGTTTTATATAGTATAAAATTACACATTATTATCTTTGACATGCAAAAAAAAATCAGTTTCATACGATGTTTCCTTGTGAAGTTATGAAAAATCGAAGTTCAAACATTTAAAATTAAGTTTTGAAAAAACTGAATTTGAAAATTGTTTATCAGTATACATTGACTAAGCATGGTAATTTAAAAAATTGCATTTTTTAAGAAATTTTTTGATCATATATCTGAAAATTACTAAGGTAGTATGACAGTTCAATGTAGGAACTGTATATTTTTTAAATAAAATAAATTTTGAAAAAAAATGACCATTTTAAAATTTCCTCCTATTGTGGAAAACTAGCATTGCGACTTATGTCTCATTTGGTTTGACTCTGCAACATTAAAGTTTAAAGCAGACTTTCGGATGTCACTCCAACTGTTATTATTATTGGTGGTGGTGAAATGCCAACTACAACTTAAAAAAAGGCTCAAAATTTGCTCACACATTCATCGGCTTTTTCTAAGTTAGACCCAAGGGTATTTGCAATATCGACAAAACACAAATTGTGTTCAAGTAGCGTGCAATACACCTAGTACAACTAATCGCATCGCTTAACAGGGCCTGTTCTAATAAAGTGAAGGTTCTGAGTTTGATTAATGCCGCATCAGGTCTATTGTTTTTATTTAAATTTAAAAACTCTCCAGTTTTGTACGAATGATCATTCTAATATCTAAACTTGTTTATTTTACTTCAATCTTTGGACCTACCTCATTAATCTATCAAGTAATAAATCATTTTTTGTAATTCATTTTTTTTTCCAATGAGTTTTACAAAACTTAAAATGCTCAGTATAGGACCTATTAAGTTTATAGGACCTATCAAGTTTATAGGACCTATCAAGTTTATAGGACCTATCAAGTTTACTTTTGTCAATTTCCAATGTATTACTTGTTGATTTTTTAAAGGTACAATCACTTAACACCACTGAATACAATAATTCTTTTTTTTAAATTTACCCATTAGATAAAAAATAAAGTGAATTTAAATTAAGCTTTTTGCACAAATTCTCATTCTTGTGTAACATTTGGTAGCATTTTTGACGATGATGTACCAAAGTGTACCAAATGAGCATTGTTGTAATAGCAAATCACATATTCTTTTTAGCGCGGGGGTTCCCATAAGTGACTCCGACTGACTCCATTCCTTTTTTTTTTTCAGTTTACTAAACATAACTTTTTAGCATATAAATTCCTGAAAATGATAAAAGAAACGTAACATAGAACATAATGCTTGGAAATGCGATAAGACGCTAAACTTTTATTACGGGTTGCTGTCCCTACGCGATTATTCATGTTACACGCAGTATATTTAGCGTCAATGCGAATATGAATTGTTCTTTTATATTAGATTATTGCCTCGGTTGTTAAGCAAGTTGCGTACTATCTCTAGTTGTATAAGAATAATACGCATTTGTCGGTACAAGAGTCCTAATTTTTGAATTCCTGAGTTTAGTGTCCTTGAGTTTGATTGCCTTGGTAAGATTTATCTGATTGGATATTATTTTGAAAAACTTTAAGGCCACCGATTAATTTCTGAAAGTATAATGCAAACTTCAGGTATTTAAATATTTCAACATTAATTTTTCATCATCATAATATTTTATTAGATAATTCAAAATTCCTATGGGAACAGGTCATTTAGTAACCCAAGGTTGGAACAGGCAGAACCCTCTCACTTTAAAATAAACTAAACTACACCAGGCCTTCATGTGAATTAGCACCTCTTTAAAAGTGCTAACAAATTTATAAAAGTATTGTAGTTTTAAACTTAGGTTAAACTATTCAGGTCAAACCTTTAAATGAAAACACACTGAGATCCGGGTGAACTGTGTTTCTAGGCCTAACCTACAATCAAACAATGAAAAGGGAAATTCCCCTATTTTTATTGTAAACATGTTTTATGAAGAAGCAATAAAACTAAGCATATATTAAAGGATAACAATTATTTCTATGAGCAGATGAGTGGCTCGGTTTGTTAAGACATCCTTTAACTTAACTGTTTTACATAATAGGCTCGAGCCCCACTAAAGAAGGGGGTGGCTATTCGTTTTTATGGAGTGGACCTGTGGCTTGGCTGTTAAGACGTTTGCCTTCCAAACCTATGGTTCTGGGTTCAACCCCTGATAATAATGCCTGGATTTTTCCCTAAATTAGCTCCACTCCCTAAGCCGCACAATAAGACTTATTTATAAAGCGTCAACAGTAAGTTAAGTAGTAGTTAAGTGTTGCTTGGCGCTGCACTAGCGACTGCAGTGGCTCAAAGGATTAATATAATAATAATAATAATAATAATAATAATAATTATTATTATTATTACTGTTAAAGAGAATATGGCACTATTTCATGGTAGTTAACATGCTTGCCTACTGATTCAAAGTCTCAAGTTCAATCCTCAACAAACACTGGGATTATTCTCAAGACTGACTGTAAACAATGCCAGTACCTAAGCTTCTTAATGAGATTGATTAATTAATTGATAAAATAATACATTGTGGAATATTAATTTTGTTTCAAAATATTTTATGAGAATTAACGTGTTGTAAAATTCTGAAGTCTATACTTCTAGCTTATCCAAATTAATACTTTTAACCCATTTTATTGCTATAAACTTTGTTATAATGTATGTGAGGTCTCACCACAAAATGAGTCGCATCGTAGGTGAGGCCAAATTGAGATATCACCAAAATAGGTCTCAAGTCAAATTTTTGAGAAATTTATTTTCAATCTATTATGAGTACTATAGTACATGTATTTCGTTATGGTATACTTTTTAGGTCAGTTTCAATGCAGAAAAGTGACTTTTATGTAGATGTTCTGATATTTATAGTCTTTTAATTGTTTATTTTTTGGTTGTTTTATTTGCAATTTTCTCAAAACCGTATTTTCATACATGCAAATTTCAAAAGCTCATATCTTAGGGTCTACTTATCCAATGACTGTCATTTAAAGTGTAGGTTACAGCTTATATTATGCTCTATTAGAAGGTACTAATAACTCAATTTTGAATATTCCTACCATGAGACTCATTTTGTGGTGAGACCTCACATAATATTGAATAGGTAGGTAGTTAAACTGGCCATGTATCTGTAAGTTTCATTTTTATGTAATTTTACGATATTTATTATTTATAGTTTTAACTCCATTTTAATATTAAAAAAACATGGACTTAAGAACAAAATTTTATAAATTCATATGATTATGTTTTCGTATTTTATGATGTATAGTAAATGCTTTGTAAAACTCAAGAATGTTCTTGGTAAAAATTTCAAGAACAACAGTTTATAAATTCATGATTATGTTTTCGTATTTTATGATGTATAGTAAATGCTTTGTAAAACTCAAGAATGTTCTTGGTAAAAATCTCAAGAACAACAGTTTATAAATTCATGATTATGTTTTCGTATTTTATGATGTATAGTAAATGCTTTGTAAAACTCAA
>JAOTQE010058784.1:0-19154 GCA_025631205.1 Nesometra sesokonis | reverse complement strand
ATGTTGAGTCGTTTAGGGGAATTTCTTTGTTGTATTTTGTGTATTTTCTTTTTACGCGTAAAAACATTTTTTGGGTTTAAAAAAAAAAAAAAAAAAAAAAAAAATTTTGCATTCTCACTGTATCATCACAGCTACAAATCTCTAAAGTCACTATCTTCTGTGATGTGGTGTAAAGTTGCAATTTAGAATAACTTGCTTTTAGTCAATGTATACTGATAAACAATTATTTCCAAATGCACTTTTCTCAAAATTTACATTTTTGATTGTTCATAACTTCGCAAGGAAAAATTGTATGAAACTGATTTTTTTTGCATGTTAATAATAATAAAGTGTTGTTTTATAATCCATAAAAATCTCAATTTGTAATTTTCCAACTCATTTCTCATTTGTCTTGACTCTGCCACAAATGTCAATCAAAATTGAGCAAGAGAACCATTCAAGTTCATTTTGCTTTCATATTAATTAAATCATGCTGGTATAATTAAGACTAATGAGTAGCAGTATCTATTGAACAATCAATAGTGTACTTTTATTTGTTTAATTTTGACAGAATTTAATTTTTGTAAAACCTTTTACAAGAATAATGAAGGAATTAATATAATACAACATGCTATTTTATTCAATTCAAGTAAAAATTGTTTTCTTCTCAAAATATCTTCAGTCTGCTGATAGTGAATATATTTTTTATAAAAAGACCGATATTAAACCAAAAAGGCAATGGTTTTGTGTAATTGTCTTCTCCCCAACAAAAAACACAAATGATATTAATCTAAGTAACCTGATAGATGCACTAATTAAGTTTAAATAAAATAGAATAACAATAACTCCACATAAGGAAAGTGATGTAATTGAACTGGTCTTTCTTTATATACACATGCAAATCTAGAATTATAAAATCGTAAAAATAAGGCCAGAAACAAAAATGACTTGTTTAGCGTCACATTATAAAAATATATGTCAGAATTGTAGAGGGGATATTTTTGCATTATTTACTATGTTGTCATTACATAACAAAAAAGACATCATTCTTTCTTCTTTTTTTGGTTTAAGTTGGGGTACTTCTCCCGCCTGCAGAATAGGGTTGATGGAGGTTTGCTGATGGAAATTAGGTCCACGTATGAGACGATCGGGCCTATAGTGTAGTTTTAATTTGTTCATTTAATTAGAGAACATATAAAATGCTCTTTTTCTTATCCGATTTTTATGGTATTAAAAAAATAGAGGTGGGCTGAAAATCAGGGCGGTGTCATTCCAAGATATTTTTCTTTAGCTATTTGGAGTGTCTCAAAATTAAGTCCCTTCAAAAGTTAATTACTCTTTAATTTAGATAGCTTAAGTGTATATTGTTGCTACACCTTAATATTTGATATTAAATTACTTTATCTGTTTGTACAGTATTTTATCAAAATATGTTTTCTGTACCCTCGGCAAACTATCACATTTCTAAAGTCTATTTTTCATCAGTGGCAGGGACACTGATGAATGTTTTTTGTGGAAGTTTATTCCATAAATATTAATAAACAAATTTATGATGGTAATAATATTTTATTTCCCAAAAGTAGTAAAGGAAATGATTGAAAAGGTCATGTGTCCTTTAAGAGTTCAAAAGCTTTTCCTCTACACTAATTAATTAGCTTCTATATTAAACCTTAAATATAAACTTTTTTATCATATAAAATTCAGTATCACCCCTTTGAAAAATAAATCCAAGTAATAATTATTTTAAATAAATAACTATTATAAAAATGAAAATAAAACATTTTGTAGCGCCCCTACAAAATAAGGAGTAGAATTGAAAGTAGGTGGCGTACACCATCATTACAGAAATTCCATGCAAAAATCGGCCAGCGCGCTATCTTTACATTATAAGATCTTTGCTTATGTGGTTCAGTTGGCAGTGAGGATGTTATAGGATGCTATATTAAGAATGTTTATTTTTTAAATTTCCAGTCAACTCCCAAAAAATTGGACACAATTTGCACCATCAATTTTGTCTGATTTTCTGGACTTTCTGGATTAAAGAGAGAGTGAAAGAGTCAGGTTTACCTGTTTACATTTGATTTACGATTTTCGAATATAAAACATTCAGTCTTCAATCGTTTCCTGGTAGTCAGGTTTACGGTAATTATTAGGTTTTACATGCACCTTGAGCACTGTGGAGAATCTGTGCAATCAACAAATTTTTACTTTCATTATTTTATCATTGTTAAGAGCATTGATACTTTAATTTATAAGTTACAAAATCATGTGAAAATTTGGCTAAAGGTCAAAAGTGTCACTTCAGACACATTTACTAGAAAAAAGTTCCATTTCAGTATTTTCAAAAAACTTTGACTCTAAAATGGAGTAACTTGCAGATGAGGCCTTGTCTGAAATTACATTTTTTTTCTGGAATATATTTATATAACATTGGTCCTACGAGTCGCCTGGACCCCAACCCCAGTGCCGCCTTGTCTGTTTTTCTATTCTGGCTATTAGCCCTGACTACGATCAGTGGTTGCAAATATACAGTGAATTTAAGGCAAGAAAAGCAGCTATTTTGTTTTTGATAGCCATTTTGAAAAAATAGAAAAGCATTCAGCAGTCCTCAAGTGAATTTTTATTCTATTATATTTGATTAGTAAAATAAATTTGGTATGACAACTTTCCTGATTTTTACAGTTTGTGACCTAATTAACATAATGTATTATATAAGGTACAATTATTGTTAAGTCCAGTTTTATTTTTTGGATAGTCTGTTTTGTGACAATTGAATTATATTGTTTTGAATAGCTTTAATTTTTTGTGTTTTTGTTAGGTTTTTTTTGTTTTTTATCATCCCAATGACAGAACCATAAAACCTATTGTCGTTTCATTCATCATCATCAATTGTCCTCAATCAATCACAAAAATTATCATGTCATAATTGTTATTCAAAACTATAATAATTAACTTTATTATACATCAAAATATTGTTTACAAATTCACATACATTGTTAGATTGCATGAATATTTAGAATAGCAAGAATTAATATTTTAATAAAAGCATGCATTATAATTTGTATACAAATCATCAAATCTACTGTATAGGTAACCAGCATAAATACTCCATAAGTGGAGACGACTTGTAATATACTAAATGCACTTTAAACTGGGTCAAATGTAGTGTTTGCCAGTTAGTGGTGCCTGAAAACCATCTATATATAATTGACTGTTATCAAGGAAGAAAGATGTGGTTTGAATACTATAATTCTTTAAAACATAATTTTGATACATTTGAAAAGAATGTTATAGCTGTGGTGCTACTTCTATTATCACAGATGAAAAGGGAATATTGTTTTACTCATAGATTAAGCAATTTGTAAATTTAGATTTCCCAAACTAATTTTACCTGCTTGCTTAAATGACATTATCAGTGTGTTGGAAAAGGCAGTCTGTTTGTTGATTACCTGATAAAATGCCCAAAATTTTGGGCAGGACATTGGAATGTTTTAGTGTAAAACCATGTGGCATGTCACTGGAGCAGAGTTGTTTTTGTTTGTGAGAAAAAATATCCTGACATTTTCTTCCAGAATTGATACAAGACATTCCAAGTAGAGGACCATTTGTGCTCTAAGTATCAACTCATCAAGATTCGAGTCAGTATCAAAGACAAGACAGCAGATAGGTGGAAATTTAAGTTTACAAACTAATTTTAATATTAATTTATTATTATGGCACCGACCAAGACACGTCGTAGTCTGTCAATTGAAACTAAAATGAAAATCATTGACGAAAGAAAAAAAGGACGTTCTAACACTGTTGTTGCAAATCAGTTTAATTTATCTAAATCAACAGTGTCCACAATATGGCGCCAAAGAGGGAACATTGAAGAGAGCATTTCAAAATGTGAAACTCCAAATGTCTTTCTCAAGAAGTCATACCTTTCCACACCAATGTTTGAAAAGGTTGATCAAGCCTGCTATGCATGGATGAAAGAAGAACGTGAAAAGGGGATAGCAGTGTCCGGCCCCCTTTTGCAAACAAAGGCTTTGTTATTTGTGAAAGAACTCTATCCTGAGGGATATAAAAAGTTTGAGGCCAGTAGTGGTTGGCTGACTAGTTTCAAGAAAAGACATGGCATCTGCTCACCAAGGACAAAGTCTACAAAAAGTGAGTCTTTGGACGTTGTAACTGCTGACCCCTTCCAAACACAATTGAAAAAAGTAATTGAGGATGAAGGGTTAGCACGAGATCAACTGTTTAATGCTGGTGAGACGAGCCTTTATTGGCGACTGCTTCCTGGCAAACCTAAGGACCATAATAAAACTGCTCAAAATCGTGTCACCCTTTTAGGCTGCTCCAATGCCAGTGGAACCTGTAAACTGCCATTAACTTTTTTACATGAAGCTGCCATTGAAAGTATTTCCAAATATGACAGACTAGAAGATTTACCTGTAGACTATTACAGTCAGAAAAATTCATTGATGGATAGAGATTTATTTAGGCAGTGGTTCTTTGATGCATTCGTGCCATATGTGCAGACTTTTTGCAGAGATAACAGCATACCTCAAAAGATTATTCTTGTACTAGACAATACTGTGGCACATCCTGCAGAAGATGAACTCTCAACTGAAGATGGCAGCATTCGTGTTATGTATATTTCTGTGAATGAAAGTCATATCCAACCAATGAGTCAAGGTATCCTGAAGTCACTGAAGAACAGATATAAGAAGAATCTTCTCCAGCATGTTCTGTGTCAGAGCTCTACTCCAAGACAGACTGTAATAAAGAAGTTAATGATTATGGATGCCATGTTCTGGAGTGCCAATGCATGGATAGAAACAACACAAGAGAGCTTGGTTAAATCTTGGGCCAAGTTATTAGATGATGATGAAGGTATAAAACTGGAAGTCAGTGATGACAGTGATCGCGAGTACAGAAACTTCTTTGAGAGGTATTTTGAAATGCTCAGATCTGAAGAAAGAATGAGTGTAGATGAATGGCTAAACGAAGACTCGGTAGTAGATGATGAAACTGTTGATGATAGTGAAGGAAGTAGCAACTATGTGGAACCAAAGAAAGCTTTTCAAGCCATCCAGACAGTCATGCAGTGGCTTGAGCAACTTGATGATACAGATCCAGCTTCTTTAAGACAGCTAAGAAAATGGAGAGATCAAGCTGCCGAGATGTCATTTCAGTAGAGATTCCACCAACAAATATGTAAATACTTAGAAGAAATTCATTTAAGTACTTTTTAAAACATGTAAGCAGTAAACATTATGCATTTTTTGCTAAGAATATATAAAGCAACATAGATGTATTCATGGGTTTTTAAAGTTAAATTCCATTTGAGTAGAGTTATGACATTCTTTTAAGAGAAAGAGCACACAAATGTAAATAGTGATTTTTCTGGATTTTATAAATGTGTTATTATAAGTGTTAACAGACTAATTTAGCAGTTGCCTGTCGGACAAGTTACAAAACCTGGGTTGCCTGATGCAAATTTTGTTTAACCCTGGGAGGTCGGGCAAGTGATTCTGTGAGACCTGATGACACTTCAGGAAAGGAACCATGTCAGAAATATATTCTACTGCAGTTACTGCAGTAATCTATTGCTATTAAGTTTACTGCAGTAATCTATTGTTATTTTGTTTACTGCAGTAATCTATTTCTATTAAGTTTACTGCAGTTACTTCAGTGATCAATTGCTATTAAGGCTACTGCAGTTACTGCAGTAATCTAGTGCCATGGCGCTTTTATTAGTCACTTCGTTGACATACAAGGTCTCATCTCAACATGTTTTCAGTAATTCTTTTTTAGCTACAGCACTAATGCTGTTGTAAGTAAGTTACTGCAGTAACTGCAGCAAGACAATTTTGACATGATCCCCAAATGTGTAGTAATTAGTCAGAACAGACAGTTATTCATAGATGTGATCAGTTAAGCAAGTTAAAATGAAGAAATATTTTAAATCAGTCTTTGGTAATTCATTCAGACTGTGTTTCTATTTCCAAAAGAATGGATTTACAATCATTATTTTCACTGCATATCAGGTAGCAATGTTCAGGGCTCGAATTTAACCAAGGCTACTTGCTTCCGGTGCCTTCTCAGTTGGCCGAAGTGCCTCAAAAAATTTACCATTATAAAAACCTCAGTGCTCTGTATTCTCAGTTATGTTTATGCTTGTTGTACCCTTCAAAATCAATCCCAAAATGGCCTTGTGTTTTTAAAATCCAAATTCGAGGCCTGGATGTTGAATGTTGTAAGTAACTTTAACATTAATTTGTATGTAGTGTATAAAGCACACTATTATAGCATATATACTTCAAAATATGATTACAAACCATGATGAATTTTAAAAGAAAATGTTAGCCTGTATTTTTTTGAAAATATGTAATTCATGTTTATTCTAGAGGCATATAATATGAGTCATGTTGTATAAAAATCGAAAATACTTTTTAATGTGTTACACATTTACATCACGTTAATGTAAACTTGGGATGTTTTTGATACACAAATTTTTCTTTAAGTTTTTATATAGCAGAAAGATGTGTGATAAATTATATTTTATTGTAAAATTCTGTGAAAGATGATAATTACTTGACTTTAATATTAAAATGCATTGGTGTACCATGTTGATGTAATATTGTAATATACAGTACACTGTTGGTGAATATTCTATATATAGCACTAGTGAAGAGTCTCAAGACACTGTGGAATATGTTACATATTCATTTTTAGGCCATGTTTCTGCAGGAAAAAATTATCTGATAAATTGCCACGATATAAATTATCCAATAAAAGTACTGCACAAATGGAATCCATTCTGGCGTAATAAAATTATCCGATAATTATTGCGATAATTATCTAATAATTGACCTAAATCTGATATTTTTATAACTTTATCATGGGGTCAACCTTGACGTTGTTGCAATGATTATTTCACCGCGGTACCATCAGGGTGCCACATGAGGAAAAGGGAACTCATTATATTCTGCATTGAGTTTGTGCATTCATTTTTTTTAAATTGATTTGATTGGATGATATTTTATCGGATAATCTGAAAATCCTGCGGACACAAGGCCCTATGTTCACTTTAGGGTCAATGTTGCCCATTTTTTTCAAATTATAATTTTTTTATCCAAATTTTCAAAAAACCGATAAAAATGGATGCAAAATGGACAGGTTTTTTTTTATCTAGCTAATTTGACGAAAGAAACTCCAGCTTGGCGAATGGTTAGAGTAACCATAGGTGGACTTAAAGGCCCATTTCTTCAAAAAAAAAAAATAAATAAACAAATAAAACACTCTAAGTTTGATTATTTTGTATTGAAGTTCATAAATATAATACATTTCATTTCATTTATTAACCACATGGTATGGGACTTCTAAAGAAACAGTGTTCTATGGCTCATAAGCCAGAAGTCCTAGACTATGCCCTATGTATATAATTGTATTACTTCCAAACAAAAAAAATCCAAAATATTACTTCCAAGAAAAAACGCAAAATATCTTTAAAATTAATACGGATGAATTTGCATTTGGTTTGCTTTTGTCAACAGTTTAAATATAGTAACCAACAGCGATATATGAGCCATGTGCAAAAAAGGCGCTTAATAATGAAGAAAACAGCTTGGGTGACATTCGTGCAGATACGATCAACAGCTTAACCTTAGCAACAGGAGATTATCAAAAAAATCATCAAGACCTAGCCTAAAAGATTTCAATAACTATCAGATTTTTTTCTTCTCAAAAATAAAACTAAATAGTATGCAGGTAACTAACAATGTTCATTATTTTAGAAAAAATAAACAGTTACATCCATTAATTGTCTTTAAATCTAAAAATATTATTAGCATCAAATATAAAGGGAATTTTATGGATAGCAGTGTATGATCTCCTTAAAGCATGAATCATTCTAGATGATGACATAATTTATGTCGAAATATTGAATCTTGTCACGATGACGTGTATCTCATTGCTTGGAGTATGCATTATACTTTCTTACGTGGAAGTTGGTTAGTGGACCTTTCGGATAAACAGTTACATTTTCAAAGAAATTTCATTTTTAGGTAAATTTTGCAATGAATGGGCCTTTAATAGCATTTATAGCTGGCTTCTAATACATGCATTGTCTTCAAATCTATAAACATAATTAACATTAAATATCAAGGGAATTTTATGGATAACAGTGTATGATCTCCTTAAAGCATGCTGAATAAATGTATACAAAGTAAACCATGAGTTCCGATGCATGTGATGATGATTTAAGTGGTTGAAATATCTACAATGACAAGAGTAAAATATCAAATATAATTTACGATCAATTTTAAGCTTTTGGATAGAGCCGCTGGTTAATGTAGCCTCAGAATCAGTCTCTTTACGTTTCAATTTTCCCATTAGTCTAAGAATTTTGCAATTCTTTCAGAATAGTAACGCTTACGAGAGAAACACGATCATGTATTCTCAGAAAGGGCCGTTGTTTGTGACTCATCTATGTATGCTCACAAATTTTGTGAATTAATTAACACCGTTCATGATTCCTATGTTCCTCTAGAATTTAAAATCCTGGGATTTTTTTTATTCTGATTGGTTGTAAAACTTACTTCATAAATAAAAGTCAATAATTTTTTATTTCGATTTTTTTTGTGTTTATACAAAATTATACTTCAGTACTTAAAGCATTGATTTGAAAATTAAAAATATCAAATCCTGATGAATAAAAGCAGAAATATGTACAATTTTTGAAAAGACAGATGGAGACAGACGGCAATTTGCATACAATAGTTAGAGAAACAATTTGCAGTAGAGAGCAATTGAAATGTTAAAATAATAGTAACGACGAAGACAACGCCAACAACAACAACGACAGAATAATAATAAAAAATTGTGATAAAAATAAGATTACAGTTTTGGGAAAGTTGACTGTCTTTGCTGAAGTTCTTAAATGTTGACATGCTGAAGTTGTTTCCGAGCCGAAGGTTCACAGGCCTGTTTCAACAGGATTCTGAACCACAACTGCTTTACCAACTGCTCCCAAATTTGTTTATCATGGATTATTAAACTTTCTGCTTTATTGATTGCATACCACATTTAATGGTTATCTTCAATCAATATTAATTTGAAATTATAGAATCCTTCATTGTATTAATTATTTTTTAATAAATTCTAGGAAGTTTTATCCCCTTGATACCATATTTGTAATTAATTATCTATGCCGCTTTGCTTTGACGGTAGACAGAGGTGCTACTAATTCATTTATTTGCCAGAAATCTGTCAATATGCTGGTTGGGAAATCAATATAGTCTGTGTAATTAATAATGTTAAAATACAATATGCTAGGATAACAAAAGGGAGATTGTTATGTATTTATACAATCTGTTATAATGCAATATATAAGCCTGATATACTTATTAGTATCTAATCCTCACACACACAAACACACAGCAATGATTCAGTTTTTCCATTCTTGTTTTACGTCTGGACATATGTGAGGTCTCACCACACAATGAGTCTCATGGTAGGAAAATTCAAAATTGAGTTATTGGTACATTCTAATAGAGCATAATGTAAGCTGTAATCTATAAATGATATTAGTTGAATATGTAGATCCAAATATGAGTATGGAAACACGGCTTTGAGAAAATAAAGCACATAAAGCAATTGAAAAATAAACAATTAAGACTATAAATCTCAGAAAATCCCCATAAAGGACACTTTCCTGGATGAAAACTGACCTAAAAAGTATAATATAATGAAATATAAGTACCATAGTACTCATAATTGATTAAAACTAAATTTTTCAAAAATTTGACTTCAGACCTATTTTGGTGATTATCTCAATTTGATCTCACCTATGATGCGACTCATTTTGTGACGAGACCTCACACATTACAATAAAATTGTGTTGAAGAAAAGTACACACGGAGCCAATTGGCACGGTAACCTTGTGGTTAATAATAATAATAACAATGCTTGCCTTACAGTCCCAAGTTCCTAGGTTCGAACCTGTCCATTTTACAAGTTCTTTTCAATGACGTACACTAGCAGTGCCACTTCAAGCCTTGTAATATGTAGTTTTCGCCTAAAACACGTTAACTTTGTTAACTTTAAAGTTTAATGTCAACAAATGACGTCATGATCTAATCATAGTGGATAGAATTGCATTAACAACTATGCTAATTTCTAGATTGAGTATGCTCGAAAAAAAACGTTTACGCAATTCCAGCGCATGCACATTTTGATTTATTTACAAAAGGGTCTTAGCTTGTCGTGGCGCTAAGGTTAAAGTTAATGAGACTTGGTTTAGAAATCATGAAGTAGTCGTCATCTTGTAAGTGCCAAGAAAACTTGCAGTTGTATGCAGATCAAAATAAAGTTAATTTATTTTTGTTTGAATCAATGTAATTTTTAACACGTGGTACAGAATGGATTATAAACTAATTGAACCCAGGACCAAGGGATTGGTAGGCAAACATGTTAGCTGCCAAGCCATGGACACCACAATTGCAGAGCTCCCAAGTCTTCAGGATTGTCCTGGAGTCTCCAGGAAATTTGGATTATCTTCCGGGGCTCCCGGAATTATAAAATTTTCTCCAAAAATTTGTTTTCTCCAGGAAATTCTTCAGGTTTTCTGAAATTTCCACAATAATAAATCAGTCATCTTTGTTTCAAAATTGGTTGACAATAAGCAACTATCCGAAGGTCCACTAATCAACTTCAAGTAAGAAAGTATAATTCATACTCCAAGCAATGAGATACACACCATTGTGACAGGATTCAATATTTTTAACATAAATTATGTCATCAGGAATCATGCCTGATGATGATATAATTTATTTTGAAAAATTGAATCCTGTCACAATGGCATGCATCTAATTGCTTGGAGTATGCATTATACTTATAAGTACCACTATAACTATGAAGTTTAGTAATATTAGCAGTAAACATCAATGCCATATTTTAACAATGACAAAATATGTCAGAAATTATATTTTCATAATGAGCAAGATGTTGGACTTTTAAATGAGGGTGCTTATACACAGACTTTAGGGAAGGTACACTTTACAATAGTTCTCAGGCGACCGTAAACAAAATCTTCAGTTTTTTTTTTTCAACTTGGGGTCCCTACAATTGTATAATTTTAAATTTAAGTTATGCATGAGTTGTTGTTAGTGTACAGTAGTAATTTCTAGTATGTAAATATAGTTTTACTTTATTAGTTTTTATAGTTTCATTTCAGAGTTGGTTTACTGTATTTCCAAAAGTGCAAGCAATATTGTGTTCTGTTTATCAACATAGAAGCTTCTTATACCGGTTATCATTAAATTGAAATTGAAAGTTCAAAGTTACTACACAACACTCTAAATTTTAGTATGTTCATACAGTGAAACCAACATTTTACGTATGCTGATTTTGCATTCCTTGGATTTTACGTACGCATAAAACAATAGATGACGTCATTAGTTTTAAGGAATTTAATCATCAAAATTATTTTGATTAAAAAAAACTATTTTGTTTATTTTCAAAGGATTACTTTGTTCTAAACATTCGAATATCTAATCCAAACAATTTTTCAAATTTATGAGTTCATGTCATTTAAAACAGTTTATAACAATCAAACAGGTCGATTTTTCTCTAGGCCTACGATAAACATAAACACTGAATAAACCAAACTATAGGGGGCTCACTCCACAACATAAGCAAAGATGTTGTTTATTGTGATAAACAAACCAGTTTTTACCTTAGAAGCATTTTATTGACATTTTTTTTTATTGTAGACTTAAAACACATTTGATAATAAACATTACTAAGTAATAATAGAGTAATTTGGTTTCATTTTAGCACCAAATCTATCGGGTCGATCTTGGTGTTTAGCACTATGCTTTGCTCTGCAGGCAAAACACATGTTGTAGCCCCTTTAATATCTAGGCTTATATTTTTTACAACCTGGCTTTTATGAATCCTATGAATTAGGTATGACCTCTGTACCGTACGTATGACCTCTGTACCATACGTAAAATGTTGGTTTCACTGTATAAGCCTATCCTGTAATATACTGTGATTGCATACACATGTAAGATGGAGACGATTTATGCTTTTATGTCAGTGTGGTGTCTTAGTTTTTAAATTCATTCTAGGGTATGTTCAGACTCAACGATTAAGCGGAGCGTAACATATGCATCGTACGATCATTTATGTCTGAACTAGCTGGCGATTAGCGCAAGTCCCTAATCCGAAGCGTAACTTGTGCTTCAGCAAACCCCGGTTTAGCGTAAGCTACGGAGCTATGCTTTGTACACCTAGATGATTCGCTCGTGTTAGGCGTTGTCCAATCAAAATTTGCAATCGGTCTGCATTGGCGAATCAATTACGGTTCACTGGTTATAGACAAGCCCACTGGTGGCAATTGTAAAATTACTTGTGACTTGCGCTACGCCTTGTGTCCGAACACATTGGTCTTTACACCACAGATTAGCTTGCGCCTTGCTTACGCTAAGCTCCACTTATGCCATGAATCTGGACATATCCTTACTCACCTTATACCTTCCCCATAACATACCCTAATAAATGTCCCAGGCATTTAAGTAGTAAATCTAATATACTGCTCAGTTTTTGCTATTCTGTTTATGTGGCTTTACAAACTCTGTATTTAACTATTTAGATTTGGTTTCTCATTAATGTTTTTTTAAATTGACATGTGCTCTGTTGAACTAATGCCGTGAACAAATATTTACTAATAGGTGACAAATTTGAAAACAAAAAAGGTCATTGACGTAAATTAAATGAGTATACTCATATTACTGCTTGTCTCGTTTGAATTTTGTTAATGGATGTTTGTTGTCATCGTCATTTGTTTGCCATTATTAAAATTAGCATCATAAAAGCCACAGTTATAAGAAAATCAATCTTGGGGTCCATTTTAATCTAAGCTGTTAAAAAACTGAACTTGGGTAAGCGACCATGTCAAAATTATTCTACTCCAGTTACTGCAGTAATCTATTTCTATTAAGTCTACTGCAGTTAATTCAGTAATCTATTGCAATTAAGTCTACTGCAGTTACTGCAGTAGTCTTGCTATTCAGTCTACTGTAGGTACTGCAGTAATCTATTGCAATTAAGTCTACTGCAGTTACTTCTGTAATCTACTGCTATTAAGTCTACTGCAGTTACTGCAGTAATCTATTTCTATTGAGTCTACTGCAGTTACTGCAGTAGTCTATTGCTATTAAGTCTACTGTGCAGTTACTGCTGTAATCTATGGCTATTAAATCTACTGTAGTTACTGAAGTAATCTATTGCTATTAAATCTACTGCAGTTACTGCAGTAATCTATGGCTATTAAATCTACTGCAGTAATCTATGGCTATTAAATCTGCATTTACTACAGTGATCTATTGCTATTAAGTCTACTGTGCAGTTACTGCAGTAATCTATGGCTATTAAATCTACTGTAGTTACTGCAGTAATCTATTGCTGCAGTTACTGCAGTTATACAATGCCATTATTTTTCCTTCGGTGGCTGAATTGGGTACACAATGGTCTCACAGGGATGTAGCTAGAGAAATCCAAGGGTGGATGGTAAAATTATTAAAAAAATAATTTTAACTTTTTCATATGCTTAGGGTGGGTGGCAGGTTGAAATTACTCTGGGTGAAAGGCCTTAAAATATGCTTTAGGGTGGGTGGCCCTGCTCACCTCTGCCCAGCTTAATTACATCCCTCATCTCATCTTGATATGTTGTTTTCAATGATTCTCTTTCACCTACTGAACTGTCAGTTCTGATACTGTAAATACATTACTGCAGTAGATGCAGTAGGATTTATTTATTTATTCCGTTTTCTTTCAGTAGGGTAGCCCTCTCAGTGATATAACACTGCTCTTCCGAGGGGCCCTACGTCACATTAAAAAACACAATACATACAAATAAAACAAAATACTTAGCTACAACACCTTACATCATCAATAAATTACTATTTTCCTGAAGGTAACAATAGATATTAATATATTTGTATGCACTCTACGGTAATTTCAAATGTATTTTGAGGGCAGCATTAAAATTGTAATAATTTGGAATATGCCTCAAATCATATGGATAATTTTGACATGGTCCTTAATGCGAATTGAAAACTTGGTTTCTACCACTCTACTAAATAGGGATGTAAAACAATTGACTTTAAAGTTATTTATTAAATATTTTATGGTTTTAATATTTATTTTAACAATAGTCCTTAATTATCATACTGTATAAGCCCACCTTGCTTGTCTTGTTCCACACAAAAACTGAGATTCCGTTTTCAAGAATATATAAGGGTATATGTCCACATTATACACTGACTGTGATTTCGTTTTCAAGGTTAGTGGGCTTATACTAGGGTATATTTTTATATCACACATTCCGTATTTAATTTAGTGGGCTTGTAACTGGGCCATTATGGTATCCTTGTTTACAATAAGAAATACTAAAACATTGTAATTAAATTAACATTTTGTGAGAATTCAAAATACATTATTGTATCAATGGTTCTAACAGGGATTAGAAAAAAAATCATGATCATCTTCAATATCGTATATGACACTGCTTATCAATGTTGGCTATGGTATCTTTGTTTTTATCGCTGTCGTGGTCATCATCATAATCATTCTCATCATCACTTGTCATCATCATTATCGCCATTATCATCATTGTCGCTGGTCCGTGCCCGCCGCTTTCCTCATCATCAATATTGTCATCGTCATCATCACCACCATCAATATCATCATTGATATTGTCATGATTTCAATTTTTGTGTAAATAATAACATTAGCAACATCACACCATTATTACTTCAATCATATTTCCGAGCGCTTTGACCCCCACCGTCGTTGGTGACTTTTTGCCATAATCACCACATCCTTACAACCTCATTTATATAATGTTTCTGAATATATTATTTTAAAAGCTTATAAGTTGAAGGTGAACTCATCAAACTGATTACATAGCCCTTAAGGGCCATCTATCCTTACCCTATCCAATTACTTAACATGTCATCATGACCACATCTCATCTCCAGTCCTCTTAATCACAATGTTCACCCACTGTGAACAAACCGCTCTGAAAACATCTGTACTGCCATTGCAGTAAGTGACGTAAGCAGTGTGACGTAATATCACACATATGTCATAATATCCCTATAATGCTACTAATACCATAGATTTTCACTAATTGTACCTATTGTCTCTTTCTATTTTCTGTGTTCTGACGCAAATTACATAAGCGAGTTGGTGTTCATACCAAATTACATCCTATACTTATTCTATAATTAAATATATTGACTAACTAGGATCAGCTATTTTTATGAACTTTCATATATTGGGAACATGTGAATAATATTCTATCCAGAGGACCCAAGTTTGAGAAGTAGAAAATCGGGAGATTTTACATCGGCTGCTTTATTGATCAAATTTGCATAAATGCAAATGTGCGACGCTTCACAATAAAAAAACAGAACACAAAAAAGTACATAACAAAATGTAAAATATCTATATTATTGTATATAAATTTTATTTAACACTGAGCAGAGCTCGTATGTTTTTTGAAGACACAATTTATTTTGCTCCTAGGCTAGGCCAAGACCCACTCTGAATATTTTTGAGAGACACTTCAGGAGAAATGTGTATTTTTTCAGGAGAGCGGGAGATGACTAAAAAAATCAGGAGATTCCCGCCATTTTCAGGAAATTTAGGACGTCTGTTCTACAGCAGTTACTGCAGTAGAAAGTTGTTGCTAAGCCTACTGCAGTTACTGCAGTAGAAAGTTGCTGCTAAGCCTATAGCAGTTACTGCAGTAGAAAGTTGCTGCTAAGCCTACTGCAGTTACTGCAGTAGAAAGTTGCTGCTAAGCCTACTGCAGTTACTGCAGTAGAAAGTTGCTGCTAAGCCTACAGCAGTTACTGCAGTAGAAAGTTGCTGCTAAGCCTACTGCAGTTACTGCAGTAGAATGCTGCTGCTAAGCCTACTGCAGTAGAAAGTTGCTGCTATGCCTACAGCAGTTACTGCAGTAGAAAGTTGCTGCTAAGCCTACTGCAGTTACTGCAGTAGAAAGTTGCTGCTAAGCCTACTGCAGTTACTGCAGTAGAATGCTGCTGCTAAGCCTACTGCAGTAGAAAGTTGCTGCTATGCCTACAGCAGTTACTGCAGTAGAAAGTTGCTGCTAAGCCTACTGCAGTTACTGCAGTAGAAAGTTGCTGCTAAGCCTACTGCAGTTACTGCAGTAGAAAGTTGCTGCCAAGCCTACTGCAGTTACTGCAGTAGAAAGTTGCTGCTAAGCCTCTGCAGTCACTGCAATAATCCAGTGCTATTTTGTTTTCTTTGATGACTGCATTGGTACAATGTCACATAAACATGTTGTTTTTTTGTGTCATTAGTTCTTTTTTCAGCTACTGAACATACTATTGTAACTGAATTGCTACAGTAACTGCAGCAGGATAACTTTGACATGGTCCCTAAATTGATTCACTAATATGAATTTACAACATCAATAATATTTTACAATGTCGAAATCTAGTAATTAATTATAGTTATTAGTTATTAATATTCATTAGTAATTCAACTTTTCTGTACTGTGTGTTGAGCTGTGGGATATTTTTGTTCAAGGTTTGACTCCAACACTTCTCTAGTATGTTAAAGACATAGAGTTAGTACAAATACTAAAATGCTCATCTTTGACTCTAACATGGTTCTAGAATGTAAAAAAATTAATATAAACACTACAGTATTCATTTTCAATTCCAACCCTGCTCTTGTATGTCAGACATAGAGTTAAATACAAGTAGGCCTTCTAGAGTGTTTACTATAATATTGCTCTAGAGTTTAAATTTGACAAGCAATATCGACAAAACCTTTATTTCGTCAAATGCCATACAAAGCACAAAGCAGGGATGATGACCAGCTTAGCAGTCTAACTTGTCTCAGCAGTTGGTAAATGCGGTTGTATAAATAAAAATACTTGACAACAAGATCCAGTGTGTCAAAGACTTCTGAAAAAGAAAAATTCTAAAAAAAATCACGAAAAATCAATGTGAATTTAAAAAGCTAAACTAATCAAACTACTTAAGTAGAATATTTTATTGCATGGTAAGGGTAATTTTCAAAGTGATTTATGTTTTAAAATAACAGAAAATAAAAACAGACGACAAAGGGAAAATCCCTTAACTAAATCTTGGGGGCACTGTTAAGGTTATTTGTAAACAATCATATACCAGATCATTGGCAGTGTAAACTGACTACGCTGTAGTAAAGCGGATTCGTTCCGCAATGTCTGATCTGGTAGAAAGGGGAACTTATTTGGCAATCATTGTGGGAATGTCCCGAGATTGTATTTCGTTTGGCAGTGTAAAAGGAGTAAAATACATGTCTGAATAAGACAATTAACTAGCTAATCCAACATCTATAAATATTCATATTAAACTGATCGTCTTACAAATTCATAATTATCAAGTAACTCGCATGAGATGTGTGTAAGTGCATTTCTTAATCTTCATTTACAAACTGCTGTACTGAAATTCTTTATGATTTATGAATGGTTATAATGAATATAAAAAATAAATAACACAATAATAATATACCTGCCAATTCTCATAATGTGTGAGTGTCACAAACAAGGATGAATGTCTCATACATGCATTGTTTTCTTCAGTCGTGAAGCCTGGATTTCCCTGATTAGGGGTAGGAATGGGGGGGGGGCATGGTACCCGACAGAAGGGCCAACCAGGGGCTGATCCCGGATCCAGTGAAAGTGGTTACCGGCTTGCTTTTGACAAGAAAATAACGTTATTTCCCCATTTTGCATGTCCTTGTAGCCTGTTTTTATTTGTCTGTTTTTATGTGTCTATTTTCTATTTTAGGGTCAATTATAGTATAGTTGTTATGATTTTGATTTTTCCCGACAAAAATTATCAATCTTCCCTGACGGAAATGATCAGCCTTCCCCAACGGGGCCCAGGCCCCCTGCTGACGCCACCATTGTTTGTCTCGTGCATAACATAGTAATTATAATAACCCAAAACTGTCAATCTTGAGAAATTCCTAAGATCGGTTCAAAGGTAATTTACTGTTAAATTTGAAAAGCGAAAAAAAAATCATTAATTTCCTTATTCTCCTTTTTTTTGACTGTTTGTTGTTAAAATTGCCTAAAACTTTCCTGTGTTTTATTTTGGAGGCGAAATTTTAGATGCAGCGCACATGTAAATTGACAATATTGGAAACATACATCTTTTCAACATTTTATAAGTGTTTAAAATGAAATTGAAGCTTTTAGTAGAAGAATATAATGCTTTAGTTTAGATTAAAATCCAGGGTACTAGTCCTCCACGTTACTTAAGGCCATTTATGTTTTCATGCTCTACTGAGCACAAGATTCTTATTTTAACTTAAAAAGCTTTATCACTTCTAGTAATTCGCTTCCCCAATTGGTTTAGAAACCAAAAGGTACTGGGTGTGGAAAGCAGGATTTCTTGCCTTGAACAAGACATCCATTCATAGAAGCCTATTATGAAGAGAGACTATCTAATGTGGCTGTAGAGGGCGCCTAGACCAGTCTAAACTTTGGCTTGAAATGTTAGAGAAGATTTGGAAATATTATTTAAAGAAGACTTTGACTGTACACATTAAATATTTTTGTATATAAGGGCTTATACTTTACTCTCCCAACCATCTTATATTCTTAATCTTATTCCCCGGCATGTAACGTCTCGTCGTCTTTGCTCACCTAAAAAATAACTTCTCTCCGTCCCTTGCTTTCGTACTGTGACTTTTGGAAAATGTACTTTCAGTTTTTCTACCTCTTCACTTTGCAATGATCTCCCTCTATTTCTTAATCATCATCTCTTGAATTATTTAAGGTTAATTTCAAAACTCATCTCAACAGCAAACTCTAATGTTACACTGCGCCTTTTATCATTCTCGGAAGCGGCGCAATATAAATATTTGATTGTTGTTATTGTTATTATTATTGTTATTATTATTGTATTATTATTATTATTATATTATTATTATATGATGATTATTATTATTATTATTTATTCATTCCTCTTTTTATTTCGGAATTTCATGTCCATATATAACATCAAATAACAAGAACAATAAAAAAAATATTATTATTATTATTATTTATATTAATATATTATTAGTATTAGTATTATTATTATTATTAT
>JAOTQE010058773.1:0-19163 GCA_025631205.1 Nesometra sesokonis | reverse complement strand
TTACTTTCAACTTGTTATGATTGGGTTTTCTGTGATTTTTCGGAGGTTTGCGGGGTTTGCGCAAAATAGCAATACCCACAGAGGATGCAAAATTTTTTCCACATTTTAGGTTTACAATCCACAACCTTCTCACCTGAATAAAAGTACAAATAACCTTTGGGTCAATATTAAAACACTTGCTGATGACCCGGTTTTGTTCCTTCAACTTGAAAATCAATAATGTCAATGCATGGAGAAAATAATGTCTCCATGGTCTTTGAATTGGCAGCAGGGAGTTTTGCAATAAGATCAAATGCAGCCACTGGCAGCATACAATAAACATTTAATTAACTTTAATCACAAATAAGCTAGTAACCTTCATGACTTCCTCTTTAAATTAATGACTCTATTGTTTTGTTTTAAAGGTACTACTGTACATTTAATAAATGCAACAAAAATAAAGTACAGTTCAGTTCTTGCAGAATTTTGAAATATTTGGTTGCCCATCAGGTAACCAAGGTTTAAAATCTAGTTGTCCTTCAATTTATAAAAGAATTCAGTTGTAATTAACTGTTGTAATTTTGCTAAGTCAGCTTTTATCTTTTTCGCTAGGCCTCTTAAGAGTTTTTCTAAAGCCTCTACAAATTTCACTGGAGTCTTGGTGACTTCATGATCGATTAAGTTGAGCAAAGACCCAACCTGATAATTTTTGGTTGCCCAATGTAAATTTATGGTTTCCTTGGGTCGTTGGGCAATCATTTCTGTGAGCTTTGCATTAAAAAGGGTGATTACTATAGCTTATGCTGAGTATCTGTATTCTTTGTTGTATTCATTGTTTTTCTAATGTTCCCAAACATGATTTTTAAGGACATTGAATGCAGTTTTGAAATAATTCAATCAGTACCATTATGAGATACCAAAATTAGCATTTTTTGTATATGATAATTTTTTTTATTACAATATCAGTCTGGGGTTAGTCTTAAATCTATTTTACTTTAGCCAATAAACTAATGCCAGACTTTTTTTAAAGTTCCGTCAGCTACTGTACATTGGCTTTAAATTTGACATAGGTCTAGTAGTACCCCATAGTTTTGATTTAATAATAATAATAATAATAATAATAATAATAATAATAATAATAATAATAATAATAATTTAAAATTTATATAGCGCAAATTCAATAACAAAGTTAAAATCAAATGCGCTTTACGACTGATGGTTACAATTTGTCCTTAAAGAGATGTGTTTTTAACTTGGATTTGAAAATAGATATATTTGTGGAATGTGAAATGGAAGATGGCAAAGAATTCCAAAGGGTAGACGCAGCAAAAGAAAAAGATCTGTTTCCAATGGTTTTAGAGTTTGTTTTTGGAACAGAAAGAAGATTTTGACTGGAGGAACGAATGCTTCTCAATGTACAGTAAATCGATTTATATAGCGCCTTAGGCCTAAAGAAGAGTCTAAAGGAGAATGTGGCATAGGTGCAAGGCCGACCCCGGGCCTACGCACATCCCCACAAAAAAAAAAAACCTAAAATGGTCCACTTTGCCAACAGAAACAATTAATTCGACACGTAAACGGTATTACGCCGAAATTGAAAACCCAAATGATGTACTCGTCGGAAAAAGTCGGCGAAAGTTCTCGACCACTCGCACCCCACCCCTCCCAATTCAATTCTGAGTACGGCCTTGAGATGATGTTACATGACTTTCTGATTTCTGAGAGTCATGTGCGAGCTTTCTTCTATCCACGACAGGGATTGTAGGTGGACCAAAAGGGATCGTGTGTGGACCAGATACAGCGGTGACCTCATATTCGTCGCGAAAGATATAGTGGCGCCTTTGTAGTTCATGAGCCGTTTGTGTACACTGGGCCTAAGGTTTACAATCCTTATCCGTTATCCGATAAAACTTGTTCCACTACCAGAATCAGATGTGAGCGATCCCCGAACTCGTGTTAATGCTCTATGGTTCCTAAACGTAGAAATTAGCCCCATAAGCACGAAACTGACATACCGACCAACCGACTGAACTTGAAAATTACGATGAATGCTATATATAGTATTAAAAGTGAACTCCGGGATTAAATTTTCTATAGATACACCTATAGAACAATTAGTTGTTACCCTTCTGACAAAATTTCACAACATCTGGACAATGATATAATGAATAAAAACACTTTCCAAAGAAGATATTAAAATCAGAAAGTGGGTCTACTACTCATATTACACAATGCTAAAGAATAGGAAAATTACAGATTTTGAAACGGTTGTGTTTGAAAACCGTATCAAGTGTCACATTAAAAATTACTTGTTCTAATGTGGATTTGACCGATCTTTCCATTTATATGAGTTATATTTGTAATGCGAGTTTTGTTTTTAATCACAGCCCTTTCAAAATCTCTAATTTTTCTATTCTTATCACTGTGTAATTTGAGTAGTAAACCCAGTTTTAATTTGAGATTCACTTTTCAACTCATTATTTAGCATTATATCATTGTCCAAATGATGTGAAATTTTGTCAGTTCGGTCACAACTGATTGTTCTATAGATTTATCAATAACATGTTAATCTCGGAGTTTTCCTTTTAAGCACTCTCCCATTTTTTTAAAGAGAAAATGTAAACAAGTCGATCCGACAATAAGACGCAGAAAGCTGCGCACAGTGCCACCAACCACCAACTGCACGCCATCACTTTTATTTAAAACCGGGCTTGTATTCCTATTCTACAACCGCCTATACAAGGCGATTGAAAATTAGAGTGCTGCTACTGATCTAACTATACAAGCAAGACTAGCAATCGAATAGATTTTGTTCTGTATCTTGCTTGCTTTTATATTATTAACATCATCTGCTATGCACATTTCAAATTTCTGTGACTACGCCTGATGCGAAAGTCGCCGCGCGTAGTCTTCTGAGGCGTTATTCGCAATTTGCATAACTCTAGAAACAAAAAATAATACATTGTATACAGTTTTAACAAGGAAGTAAGCATTTAAAAGTGTATTTATAACAATATTGTAATTTAATTTTAATGTTAACGTATTACCAGTTGATGATTAATTAGTTGTTTCACATCTCGTAGATATTTAAATTGACACCATACAGTGCTGGTTATCAGAAATTATATATGGAAAGAACTAAACGCAAATAGTCACAAACGTGTGCGTGACAAGACCGACAGACAGACAGACATTTTTGAAAAGCTGTTTATAGAGACGCTTTCCGCTTCTAAAAAAAAATAAAACAAATTGACGCAACACTAACGTGTCTAGATTTACTTGCAACAGTCCGCTTTCTATTAGAAATAACATTAATCTACCTGTTAAATTTAACTCCTAACTTAAAAATGTAAGTAAGTGTGAGTAAAACCTGAATCCATACTTCTTAACGTTTATCGCACCTGGTATTTCTAAAAATAACGAACAAATCGAAGCAAAATAATCAGTAATATTCCTCGTTGTGTATAGATTTGTGATTTTATCTGTGTATAAGATTACTTCTAAATTAGTTAAAACAGTTGGACTTTGTAATACGTTATATTCGTTACCTATTTAACGAAGCGACACATTTCACCTGTTAAAATTGCATGCGTAAAGTGTAATCACACCAGATCAAAAACTAAATTTAATTTGGAGAATATTTCGGATGCGCATCCAGTACTCGGCTCTATTCTTTCTTTTTTTATCGTTAGTTTTGCATTTGCTTGTTTTATTGGTTGATATCTTAATTTTGTTGCCTTATAATATAAATTCGCATAGTCTTAGATGACACATGAATGGTAGCAAATGACTTGAACACAAGTACGGTACATTAGCTCTAAATGTGGAAGAGCCAAACCATATGAGACATAAGTCGCAAATTCTAGTTTTTCACAATAGGCATAAATTTAAAAATGGTCAATTTTTTTCAAATTTTATTTTATTTCAAAAACATATAGTTCATACATTCAGCTTTCATACTACCTTAACAATTTTCAAATATACAGTATGATCAAAAAATGTTTTAAAAATACAATTTAAAGTGACCTTGATAGTCAATGTATACTGATAAACAATTTTCAAAGGCAGTTTTCTCAAACTTACGTTTTAATTTTTTTAACTTCGATTGTTCATAACTTCGCAAGGAAACATCGTATGAAACTGATTTTTTTTGCATGTTAAAGATAATATTGTGTAGTTTTATAATCCATTAAAAAAACTCAATTTTGAATTTTCCGACTTATGTCTCATTTAGCTTGGCCCTGCCACAAATGTTGTAGGCCCTATGTGATGATTTGAAAGTAGCATCAATGAGGACATTTTAGTTATCATGTAGGGGCCTAACCCTACTTAATAGAAACAGTTTTCATACACTGTATTAAAACTTCTTAGATATAAATAATGTACTACACAGGCTAAAGTGAATAACTTGGTCTTCAATATACATGTTGGATTAATGGACTGGGGCTATGAAATAGCAAGTAGTGTAACGTTAAGATACCCTACTTCTAAGACCTGATAAATAATGATAAAAGTGAATATCTATGGTTTCTCGTTGAATATCTTGTTTAACGTATCTATATCGTGGATTGACGAAAATGCAGTATTGCTGATGAGCTCACCAGCCGAGTTAGTAGACCATTTCTCACATTTGATGGATATTAGGTCAGGTATGTTACGGGAAGACTGCTGGGCTTTGACGAGATGCTTGTAGTGTAATGGAATCTAATGTGACAGGTATGCGTAATAATTAGACATTACAAATGTCTGATTTTAAATTTGAAATAGTTTGTAATGTAATGTAATTAGATTTATAAATTATTTTCTTTCTCCAATATTTTTCAAATCAATGGATGCACCAGACTGCTTATTTATTTATCTATTTATTTAATAGTTTTTTTTTTAAATTGTATTTAGTGATTTATTTAAATGTTAATCGGTAGCCATGGCTTAAAGTATGATTTCAAACTTAATTTGGCTTTTATCCACACATTTCTTTTATTTTTTGTCATGTTCTTATTCGTATTCATCGATATTTTCATGTTATGTATTTGTGTGTGAAGAAATAAAACCAAACAAACAAACATAGACATGATAGATTTTCGATTGATGAAATGACTGTAGAAACGGGAAAGTTTAAAAAAGATCACAATGTTTTTAAACATTGAACCTAATAATTAGTTTACCTCTATATTCAACCGTAGGCCTATATTATGTTTATTGTTTTGAAAATGGAAACGTATACATTACTGTATCTTGCTGATCAATTATCAAATCTCACTACTGTTTGTGACGTCAATGTATTGGATATATTTGCATATTATGCACTACACCTGCTAACACGAGTGAGCAGCTAAACCGTCGGCCTCTTATTCATGTAGTATGTCGTTTGGATCCGTCAAAACGTTTTTATTACAGATAATTGAAAACAAAAATAGCAATAATAAGCAGTCTGTCTTGAACGTAACGCAACAAATGCCCGATGTCGCTTGAGGACTAAAATTGATTTTAACTAACAAGATTTTTTTTTAAATACAAGCCATTTTAGTACGGTAGGTTAAGAAGAAACATCTTAAATCACTATTGGGTGCGATAACGGTTGGGGACAGCTTAGGACGAAAATATGGGGGCTTGGGCTTAAGTCCTCGGTGAAATTCCCCGGAATTTTTCATGTTTCCCGATGATTCCCGGATCTTATGATTGTGATTTTCTACGAAATGTCATATATATTATGCCTCGATTATTATGCAGCAGTAATCGAAAATATAAATTTCATGTACATCTGTTGTTTTTCTTGATTTTTTTGGTAGCAGGTAGACTTCGGCATGGCCCACTGGTACCCTAACCCCGTATCCGTCTCTTCCTTATCGCATTCCAAATTTAAAATGTTTTACTTCTTCTGAGAACCAGAATTCAGGTAAGTGGGCCTGTGATTATTATATTGCGACTACGAAATCACCATCAATCACGAGCAGTAATTTTCTTGGAAATTAAAATTCAGTTTTTAAAGAAACACTGTTATGAATTATTCACTAGTTTGTGTATAGTGCTTATCAGGGGCAGATCCAGGATCCACCGAAAGGGGGGGGGGCAACTTTTATGTCAACGTAGATTAGGGTGGGCGTGGTTGCCCGTTTTATTCAAAATTGTGCAAAAAAATGTATTTTTTTGTTTCAAAAGGGGGCCAGGGTCCGTTGGCCCCCCCCCCCCTCCTTGGATCCGCGCCTGCTTATTGCCAAGGCATCTTAGCACTTCACAAGTATTACCCTAGCCATTGGAACAAACACATGGCATTGGTACCTCCCAGGTACCCATTTATATCCATGGGTGGAGAGAGGCAACGTGAATAAAGTGTCCTGCCCAGGAACACAACAGCAGACCAGAGTAAGCCTCGAACTCCGATATCGTGATTGGAAGTCCAAAAACGCAATTCCACTGCGCCAACTGTTCAATCAGGTGGTTGTTTATATGTAATTAGTTTAATATAAGAAATCATAAACACTGATTTGACTTGCAAATCTTAAATGCATAATACGACTAAATTCATAAGTGTTTTTTTTTCATAAAATTTGATTTATTGTATATCGATCTACGTCATCAGGTACATACACGCTATGCAAAAACGTGACAGGTTTCTCATTTTTATGGAATGTATAAAGAAGGTGCATATTCATCATGTTCTGCATATAAAAAAGAATGCGAGCAAATTTTAAGATTTTTTTAATAGTAGGTATTTATGATACAGAAATTTCGCACATCAAGTTGTTTGTTTCTAAATACGTACGCAATGGTACTTCCGGATTAACATTATTGAGTGTTTTTTGAGTGAAGCATTTGTTGGACTTTGAACCAAGTAATTGCAAACAACAAAATTAACGTTAATCATAGCAACAATTAGTCTGTAAATAAGTTCATCAGTCATGAAGTCAATAGGCATTTTAGGCTTAACCGGGGCAGCTGCCCAGCAGTTTTTCTATAAAAAAAAAGACGGGGAAGAGCAAAAATAATAAAAGGGAAAGTTTCGCGGCTCGGTAGTTTTAGATGTCTGGTTACGGCCGTGATCAGTTGGTCAGTCAGGCCATTAGTCTGTCGGTCAGATAGCTAAGCAGTAAGTCGAGTACTGTAGTAAGTTAGAGGTCTGTGACGCCAGTACTGTTTTAACGGTCAATCAGTCGAGTAGTAAGACAGTCAGAGGTCTGTGACGCCAGTCGTGTTATGTCATTAGTCAGGTATATCTGTCAGGCTAGTCAAACATTAGACGTCGGTAATTCAGTCAGTCAGTCAATCAATTGATCGAGTAGTAGACCAGTCAGAGATCTGTGACGGCAGTAGAGTTGTCAGTATGTTAATCAGTTAAACAATCAGTTGACTAGTAGGTCAGTCAGGTAGAGATTTGTGACGTAAGTAAAATTCTGTCATTTAATCAGGAATATCAGTCAGACATTTGATTTGTCGGTATGTCAGTCAATTAGTCGAGTAGCGGGGCTATAGTCAGAGGTCTGTGACGTCCGTAGAATTTTGGAGGTCAATCAGTAAGTCCAGTGTATGATTCGGGCCATTCCTAGGTCGGTACGTCAATTAGTCAATCAGTCGAGTACTATACTAGTTAGTCACAGGTCTGTGATGTCAGTAGAATTCTGCCATTTTATCATTCAGTAGGTATATCAGTCAGGTCAGTCAGACCTTAGGTCTGTCGGTTTGTCAGTCAGTCAAACAAACACTCGAGTAGTAGGCTAGTCAGTTAGAGGTCTGTGGTGTCAGTAGAGTCCTGTTGGTCTGTTAGCCAGGTACATCAGTCAGGCCTGTCAGACATTAGATCTGTCAGTATGTCAAATCAGTGTAGTAGTAAACCAGTTATTTAGAGGTCTGTGACGCAAGTAGTGTTCTTTTGCGGTCCGTCGGTCAATTATGTCAGGTATACCAATCAAGCTAGTAAACCATTAAATCTATCGATCAAAGACTAGGTAGGTAGGTCGGTCTTCCAGTCAGAATGTGGCAGTCAGTCAGAAGGTCATTCACTCGATTATCAATTTCAATCTAATCACTACTACTCGATAAATCGGCTGACCTTCATAAATAAATGTATACAACTATATATTTAAAATTATACCAGAACAGGTAAATGTCAATACACAAAATAAATTTCTTATTTTCTTGTATTATTGTGCGAGTCGTATGGTCGAGTGGTTAAGGAACCAGGAACAGACACCAAAAGGTTCAAGACCTTCTTGCACCTTGGCCCCACGAGTGCTTGAACAAATCTCGTATAAGGACTATAAACCGTAGGTCCAGTTTATACAATGGCTCGCAATTAAAAAAGACAGGTACATCTTTGGAGATGAGTAGGGGTTATCCCGATGTACTGGTCTACATTCCCTGCCGTGGACAGCAAAATTTAGCGCCCGTTTAGGGCAGCAGGACAGTTGTCCCCATGGGAGGATAATGTCATTGAATGCGTGAACATTATGTCTACAGCGTCGGTGACAAGTTACGGTAGTGACTTCAACAGGCGCGTTATAAATGCCAAATTAATATTAATTTTTGTTTATTTATGATGTCGAGTTTTATGTAAATTTGTATTTCGAAAAGGCATTACATACTATCCTATTTCTTGGTAGAACAGAGAGTTATCATTTCGTAAGGTAGCCCATCGTCGTAAAAAGCCAACCGGCAGAGCAAACTGTATAATCTAACCATCAACGGTGTAAATAACGAATATTATTATTAATCAAAATTTATAAGACCATTAATGTAAAAAAAATTATATATAACACATAAAAGCTAAGGAAGCGTAACATACCTGTGTGTATCCCTGGTAAATGATTAAAGTATCGTATACAAAAATATATACATATCCATTCCATTGCCTTCTTTAACGAATTATTATGACAGACGGAGTGTTTTAGGCGTGTGGCGCGTAAGTGAGAAATTTCCGTAGCATCTTATTATCCGTTTTATCTTTAGATATTCACACAGGGATTGTATTCGGTGTAGTTTGCTGCTGCTTACGAAATAGATGCCGTGTCGATCGACGCACTATGAACAGAAATCCTAAGAAGACAAACTATATCCGGTTCACACAAGAGACCTCGGTGGTATATATTAGCAGAAACCAGCGAGCTATCTCTGTACAATCGACCAAAATACCTGAGCAAAAATAAAACTAAACAGAATTAACAATCATCTACGTAATCAGTCAGTTCAAACAATTTAATTCGGCATGCAACGTAAACATCGATTACGACTATATGAACAATAACCTCAACACGGTCAATTTCAATTTCTACTAACATAATGAACTCCTTGACTAAATGCAATCGTGCTTAAAATGTCAGAATCTATTAAACCCGTCGGCTATTTGCTAGTTTAGTTTTAAAGTCGCATAGCGTTAATTTATGAAGATAAAAACATGTATATATTCATACTTGTTAATGAGGAAGCATATTAAGAACCATTACGAACACAATTTTGAATTTCAATACATCCCTTAAAGCTGCAGTATCTCATAAACGCTTATATTTAGCGAGTTCGTGCACGTGTTGACATGACTTTAAGATTATTCATTTTGTTCAAACGTTACGTGCCCTATAAATCAAGGAAATGCATGAAACCGGAAGTTTCTTTTGAATACTTTGGAGTTTGTTTACATTTTTAATTTCACAATTTCTGGGAGCATCTCTAAATGGTTTCCGCTATAGACCTATAATGAAATGGAGAGGAATAACAGCAGGTAACCTCAACAAAAGATAACAATTAATGTTTTCTAACTTCTCCATGCTTACCAACCTGTATTCGATGTTTTTTTTTGTTTTTCCAAGATATGGGCCTATGCATCCAAATAACTAACCATTCAGTTTTATTGGCGACAACGGCCTGTCATAGTTCCATTTTATTGGTGTGATGATTAAAGTAAAATGCATGTATTGAAAATATATTTTAATATTTTAAATTTAAAAAAAAAATAAATAAAAATGGACGGTTAGGCCTATATCGTTTAATGTCAAAGTGAAAGTCAAGTGTATAACTTTATTTTAGTTCACAGCATATTAAATAACAATGAACAATATGATATGACCATTTTAATACGATTTTAATTTTAATTTATAAGAAGGTTATTTGACGAGCGTTTGTGAAAACATGGGAACTATAAGGAACGCTGATTGAATATAATTGGAATTGGGAGAGGATTAAAGAAATTAAGCCCGAACCACAATGTTATAAAATATGTATAAAAAGCGATGGATTAGCTAATACTAAAGTATTAGCTTATATATTTTGAAACTTCTCCAACATTAAACAGGCGGTTATTAAAATTGGGAGTTCTGGGGGCTCATTCAATCGTGATGCTGAAGAAATACTAAATGATTAAAGGGGAGAATTGCTCTTATATAAACGTCGTGTATATCGTCATTTGTACAACGAAGAGACACAAACTGTTACGCGCGCGTAAAGAGACTCATAACGTGCGCGTGAAGTTTTTAACAAATAGGAGCGTCAACTACTGTCAAAACGCGCACGTTTTGTACGCGCACGTAACATTCTGTGCTCTTTGTGTTGTCCTCGCGCATGTACTCGGTATACGGATGCAACAAGCCGATATTTATACTACACAACATAAGTACTAATTTCATTATGCATAATTCACGTTTAACTGCCATCCATGCAATCAATAACTGGTTGTCCTGTATAAACAGACTTCTTAAAGTGTGTTTACACTTGATGATTTGAACAACATTTAATTTCGTTTTACCTTAACTAGTGGGTAATTGTGTACGCGCTATCAAACGATTTATCTACATGATTGTACTTACAAATCATGATTAATATACATAGATAAAACAAAACAATCCATTAGATAGCACCAGTGGTGGCGCCAAACAGTGATGGCGCCCGCAGGAGGCCGCGGAAAAGAAAGGCCCGGTCTGGGAAGGCTCTCCACCGCCCGTAAGATTGATCATTGTTGTCGGGGAAACGCCTCAAAAATATTTTTGTTTATTACATGATATGTATAGCCCCACCCCACCTTCTACACGTCGAGGTCCATCAAAAATGGTTGCCGCCCCCCCCCCCCCACTCCCCTTTTAGGAAATCCTAGATCCACCACTGCGCCAAAATGTTGTTAATATTGAACATTGTCTACGCATTTTAATGACACTATCGATGGATAAACTCATTACATTGTATAAGTAAATTAGTAAATAACTGAATAAATGAATAATGTTTGCATTTGACAACCTCGACTTTGTATTACAATCTAACCGTAGGACTAATATGTGCATAATTTTCCATTAGTATTGTGCAGAAATAGACGTTTCTCATAGTGGTTTAAAGGAAATGATGCTCAAAAACCGGTGCTCCAAAAACCTTATTTATGTTGCTTGGGCCATCAGATGTGTTTGTTTTAACAGTGAAATTCTTACGGACGCTTTAAATGACATGTACAACCATGGAACTGTCTGTATAATTTTTGCGAGTATCATACTTAACAATATCCAGGGGCGAATCCAGGGGCGAATCCAGGGGCGAATCCAGGGGCGAATCCAGGGGCGAATCCAGGGGCGAATCCAGGATCTAGCGAAGGCGGCGAGGGTGCCATTTTAAGCAAATAGGACTGCTTTTATTTTGGTAAATGTCTGTTGTATGCTTTTCGTGGTCAATTTTAGACCCGCCACCATAACGGAGTGCAACTACGTTTTGGCGATAATGGTGGGGGCGCCTGGCCACTGCGCACCCTCTTCCTAAATCCGCCCCTGATATTGTCCAGGGGAGCTTCCAACGAAGCCAGAAAGCGGGGACCCGATGGCAAGTTGGAGGACATGCACAGGTGTGAGACGTTAACAGCAACTTATGGTAAATAGGCGTGGGTCAGGGCCCGGTTACGATTTTGTTTTTCTCGACGTCTCAGCCAAGTAGATTGGTGGCTCTGTAAAAACAAATGAATATTTATCAGCAATTCTACTTTATTCGCTTGCTAATGAATATTCATATTTTATTATAGGGGTCATCAATTTGTTTGGCTGAGACGTCGGAGGAAAAACTCGCGCGGCCCTTGGGCTAGGGTCCGAAACATTGTTTTTATAAAAAAATGCTGTGATGATTTTGATAGGGCCAAAATGTGCAAAGAATTTTTTCAGGTGCTAATAATGTTGTCAAGTCGAAAAAGGGCGGGGGAAGATGCACCCCACCCATTTGGATCCGCGAATAGTGTCAGCATTAAAGTAACAGTAGTACCCTTGTGTTATATTGTACGTACACTGTTTTTATTTAAGTGTTTTGTATTGGTCGTTATCATGTCGTACACTATTTTCTTGATTTTTTTCCCATGCAATTCCAGTTATACTTCATTCAAAATACTGTATCTATTAGTAAAGTCAATTTTATTATCTTACAAGCAATTTTTTTCAGTAGAATGTTTGTATTTTGTTAAATGTAATGCATTCAATAATCTGGATTGTATTCCGGATAACTGCCCACCTGAGGAACCGGTCATTTCCGATAATAGAGAGCTGTCGAATTTCGGCGACGTGGAACGTCCTCACGTACTGACCATGCAACTGTGCATTGCAAAGCTTAGACTTTCCCATAGATGTTTTTTTACGGCTAGATGGTGAACTTCCACAGAATAGATATCCCAAAGTGCAGGTCCATGTATGTACCTACTATTCCGGAATCCAACCAATCAAATCGTGGTGCGTTCTAACGCTGTTGCTATGTCGAAATTGCACACGCGCACTTTTTATAGAAGTTTCAAATTTATTAATAAATGAAAGTAAAATTAATCAAAATACAAAGACTTTTCATCACAGAAAGCTTATGGCTAAACTAAAATAAGTGAGTATGGGACGTCAATAGCGCCTTAAAAGGAATCAAGCAATAAAAGTGAATAAACCCGACCATAAGGCCTGTGAGACAGACTATGCTGTGCGTTGATTTTTCACCCTGAATCTGGGAAAGTCGTCGGGTGATTTTGCGTCCAGGCCACAATACAGGGTTACCAGTAATGATGTTTATGAGGAACCAAAATAGACATGCGTAGTTTTTAATTTATGGAAATTGGGCATTTTATCCGTTTTATTGACCGTCGAGTTCTAGTTCACGCCTATGCCAAGTCCGACGCGCGTGTCGTCGCTATCGAAACAATTCAGCATAGAACTTAGAACGTACGGTACGCGATGCGGTCACGCCTGTGTGCGTTTTTTCTTTTGCGCCCTACGTTCTCACTTCGTCGCGAATCGAAAGCTCACTACTGTCTGATAATTCGAAATAATTTTCAATTAGATATTGGGAAAGACGGGCAGCCGGATATAGGCCGCTCTTATTGCAACGAGTCACATTTTGGCTGGACTTGATTGTTTAATCTTGAATGTTTGCGGGCCCAAACCCTTCGCAAATTTCTAAGGCTACTATCGAGAACACCCTTCCACTCGCAAGAATTGTTTAATAATCATCGAGTTGAGCCCGGTCAATTGTACAATCCGTCGCCCCGATCGTCGTCGACGTTGGCCAATCGTTCTCTCCTGGTAACGCATCATCTTACGCGTGTTGTTCCAAAATTCATAGGTGGGCCCAGTGCTTACTGACTCCGTGAAATATTGTCAACATTATTTGAAATATGAAATAATTATATATCATAATTATATCAGTTCTAAAAGTGGATATGAATATTATTTACTTAATTATTTCTTGGTTACAATATCATTGAGCGAGGATCTATATCATGTATCATGGACAACAGCTGAATACACTGTCGTAGTAAGGCTTGGTTCCCACTAGAGCAATTTAGACGCGTTAGCGTCGAGCGCAGCTACACCGCGCGTCAAATATGTTGCGTCCAAGTGGGAACCACTCAAATTAGACGCGTTGACACGTGGTGGTTCAACTTTGCGCGCAGAGGGCGGAATGCTGAATAGTGGAAGATCCTTACGTCACATCACTCGCCTAGTGGGAACCAAGCTTAAAGCTTGGTTCCCACTAGAGCAATTTAGACGCGTTAGCGTCGAGCGCAGTAAACTTAACCCCAAACCTAACCTTACGTACGGGGACTCCCGTTAGCCGGGAAAAAAAACCTTTTTTTTTTTCAACCTGGCTCCCGCAAGCATTCTTTCTAAGGGTCTTTCACATATTCGTTTTACAAATTGCAATATTCCTTATTACATGCGTTTTTTTTTTTGCGTATTGCCTTAAAATATGGATGTGAGTGAGTGAGTGAGTGAGTGAGTGGGGGAGTGAGTGAGTGAGTGAGTGATGAAGATTTAAACATTTTTAATCACGTACTTAGACATGATGTCTATAGACGGCAAAACATTCTGAAAACAAATATGAAATATCTGTAGAAATAGAGCCTGCAGAAAGTTCGTCTCGTAAACGTTCATAATAATGTTGGAAATCTATAAGCATAATCAGACTTCTTCTTCCTCTTCTGCTAAACGTTGGAAGAAATATTGTCCGAATTGGTAAACCCGATGCGCAGGAAGGGACGTAATCAACCGCGATCGGATTTTTAAGCAAACAAACAAAATTGAAAGAGTGGGATGGGATGGGTGTTGCGTGGACCCCCAGGATGTAAATCCCTTAATGGGATTTAGAGGGTAATCCCTGATACCATGTAAATGTTACCGTCTTTTTATTTCTTAATATTCTAACACTTTAGGTTACTTGGTAGGGCTTGGTTCCCACTAGAGCAATTTAGACGCGTTAGCGTATGGCGCAGCTACACCGCGCGTCAAATATGTTGCGGCCTAGTGGGAACCACTAGTATTCAGCGTCATAAGTTACACAACTGCCAGTGCCAGCCGCGGTGGTGGTTCAACTTTGCGCGCAGAGGGCGGAATGCTGAATAGTGGAAGAGCCTTACGTCGCATCACTTGCGGTAGCGCAGACGCGTCGCCTAGTGGGAACCAAGCTTAATTATTAAGCCTGATGTTTTTTGTGTCTTGTGTATTTTGTATGGTATCGAAATAAATCAAATCAAAAGACTGCTCATTTCCGATTAAATGTGGGTTATATAATAATTTATATGCTAATTTTATCATTGTCTACCTCTAAAGGGATGTGCTTGAGCTACCCTAAGCACTCCCACTCCCCACCCCTAACACCCCTCCTCCGCGTCTCAGGATACGCTGCTGTTACACTGTAAAGCATTAAGAGAGGCCCATTTCCTTTTAAATTTATCAGGGCGGATTTAGAGGGGCGCATTCTGCGTGCGTCCTCTTAATATCGTCCAAAGTACATGTCTCTGCCCCTCTTATTAGGTGCGCCGCCGTCTTTAAAATGTTCCCAGAAGAATAGAATACATGCCAACTGCATACAACTACAGCTTAAGATAGTCGAAATACATGCAAATAACAAGTTTTTTTCTTAAGTTGAATTTGAAATCCCTGCACATACCCACCCGACGGGGGATTTTGTTGCCTCAGCTTTCACACTTTCCTGGATCCGCCCCTGTTTGTGACCATTGTGTTGGTTTCTCTTTGATATTGGATGCTTTTTTCAGGAGGATTTATTTACAAACTCGAGACGGCGCTTTTTCGAATTGAAAGAAATAAATATTTTAATTGCTTGTATATTAAAACTAAAGAATGCTGAAAATATATTAACGGAAAAATGTTTTATCTTAAATCATTAGATCCAGGACTCTGCAAAAGGATATAGCGCATCGGGGTGAAGTGGGCGTGTTTCTGATTTTAAATTTTACAAAGAAAACAGGTTTTTACCTTATTTTTCGTGGCTTTGCTCAATTGCCCTGTTGTATACTTGCTGGATACTTATCGATAAATCAATTTTTGGGGACAATTTTGGGATGGGGCACGTAATATAAGAAGAGGGCGCACATGTACTTTAACGATTTGGAGACCACCTCTAAACTAAAATTCCTCCCCGAGATCATCAGTGTTCATCATAATTGTACTGTAATATCGATTTTTGTCTAGTATGTCAAAACATGTTTACAGTTAGGTATTCCAGTAAATTTTTGTATCTCGTGAATCTGTGTCCACTACTACTACTACTACTACTATATAGGAAACTGGGATACAGTTCTGAGTGTGAAACAAGTTTGGTTCTAGCCAAAAACATTTCAGAGAGAGAATTGTTTACATACACTGAATACAGGATATGCTAACGGTCAGGCTTAATATGCTATATAATTGAGGCTACACAATAGCAATATAATTACATGTCTATAGTATTACCGTTACTCAATATATACCAGCACCATTTTTCGTCCATTCAAAAAGTATAATGGCTAGCTTTAGTATAAAAACACATTTATGGGAAAATGATTTTTATTAATACAAAAAATAATGCAGCCAATAATTATTTAAACAGATCATAAATCATTACATAATCAATTACCGTAAGTATATACTTAGTAAACAAAATTGGCCTAATCCTTTTTTCTCACTCACTTTTTTCTGACTCAGGTGTTCGAGCACTCTTGGATACGCCACTGAAACCCTTGAGAGGCGGGCTTCTTTTTGAGTAAGCCACTGGCCCACTGGGTTCGATGATTTACTGTCATTATCAATGAAAACAATTACGAAAAACATGAGGAGTCGTTATATTTACACTAAGTTTAATCCGATTGGTGGATTTTGTATTGGTCCTCTGCTTTATCTATGTTTAATGTCGTTTTAGGATAATTTCCTCCAACAATAACTGAATGGAAATAGTGCCTGCTAAAATAAACCCGTGAATCACCGTGTTAATAATGTATGACGTCATTCATCTGCGTAGATATCGTACTTGCTCCGATATAACAACCACTTATAAATCAAATCGTACGCGCTAGGGACTGTAGAAATACTAATGGGTATTAGTCATTTCAATTGCTTTTTAGCTCCGGCTATAAGAGCTCCAGAACTACCCATCTGGTTAAGTACTCCAAGTATCTCGGTGTTACTATTGTATTCGTTTAATTTTTGACAATATAATAATTACATTGTTTTATACGTCGATTATTTGTGGAGTACGGTATGTTACTATTGTACCTTAGGATTGTTGGAAATGCTAGCAAATACGATGCAATAGGGTTGCTAGGAAGGAAGATAGTAGGTGGGTGCCAGAGGTCGGTTAGTCAAGTTTATCATGACAATATGTTAAGGCTCTCTCATTCTATCTTAGAGGATCATAACCACACTTGATAAACTATAATGTCATCATATTGTTACGTAGCAGCCGCTCCCGGACATTGAGGTCTCGCACATACAGTGCAGACTGTTGTGTTAAAAAAAGGGAGGACTCCGTAAAAAAAAAATTGCTAAAAGTTATTTTTTTGTTTGTTGTTGTTTATCTTGTTTTTTTTTTTTTTGTTGCATATTCGGGACCATTTGCTGTCAAAATATGTGAACATTTAGGGTCAAATTTCGCATTTCATTTCTGGACAAAACTTTTTATTAGAGCTATTATAAATATGGCTTGAGCAATTTAAAAGAAAATCAATTGTCTACTTCCACATGGTTGCAAAATTATGACATTATGACCTCAGTTGCCATTTTTAAAATGGAGGAAAGAAGAGGTTGTAGGGTCAGACAAAATTTAAAGAAGAATTTACATTTGTATTCAATTGTCACAAACACTTAGTTTATATTTTAAGGTAAGCATTAAGCCTGTTTTAATTTTGTTAAGTATTTTTTATTTCTCTGAGTGTATTCTTTTATATCAGTTGTAAATTAAGATAATTTTCAAAATTGCGATGTTGAGTTCTTAGTGTTTATACCAGTAAATGAAAATCCGAAATCAATTAAACTTTCCCCATAGAAACATCGGATTTTACACAATTTAGGATGATAGAGGGTGTTCGTTGAGATACGGTACTTCTTTAATAAATGCGTCAAAGCATCTTTATATTATCACTAGGTCGGATGGTCAGTCGGTCTCCAGTCCGTTTAATAGAGAGCTTTCGATTGGCGACGACGTGGAGAATAGACGCACTCAGCCGTGACCAGCGTCGTGTGCGTTCTATGTTCTTCAATCAATTTCGATTCGACGACGCGTACATTGAACGCGACAAGTAAGCGCGTTTAATACCACACGTTTGAACTCGAAAGTCAATGAAACGCATAAAAAGCAAAATCTTTAAGCCCAACTCAGACAGCGTCGAAAGACGAGTTGACGACAAGATTTATCATCGGAGTTAATCGGCTCAAATTTGAATGACAGTTCACCTGAAGACCGTACCAAACAGAGCGACAACGCTACATCTGTCATGCGCAGTCACATCGGTATGACTTCAGTACGTTTCACGTCGCATGCGACGTGAGTCGTCACTTCTCAAAAGGTCTCTAATAAGTTAATTTCTCCAAGTTAGAATAGTCCAGTTGGTTTTGAATTTTGCAAGCAGTTTCTCAGTCATGTCAGTCGACCATTTTATTGGTATTTTACCAGACAACACTACTTTTCGAATGGTGTTTCTTCAAGTCCTAATATTTGAATTGTTTGGAATTTAGCCAGCAGTTTCTTGGTAATGTGGTTTGGTGCTCCTATTGGTTAGTTGATCAGGCGGTGGGTCTGTCAATCGCTTTTCTGATTTATGATTTGTGACTTTTTGCCTTGACGTTTTATTACTACAGTCTCTAATAGTCCACTTGGTTTGGAATTTAGTAGAAATGCCTTTTTTATTAATGACTTGCCGTATTTCACCGGTTAGTTGGTCTGTAGGTCCCATTTGTTGTTGGTTTGCATTTCGTTTAATGCCTCTCAAAAATCTGATAGTCTTGTTAGCATCAAATTTAGCAGGGAGCTGTTTAGTGATCTGTCAGCCATCCCATTGTTACGTATGAGTAGACAGTCTTATTAGAATGAGTAGTCAAAATCTTATTAAAATGTTGATCTTGTTGTTTATAGTCATACGTTATTGAAATCAATATTACGTCCAAATATCGGGAAATAGATAACTTAGTAAAATGCCAGCCTACTATGAACTGGTAAGACGTCGATTCGAATGAATTACAATAGTTTTTTTTTTACTGAAACCTGTTCATCTGTGGTTCAGAATAAGATATCCAAAATCTGCATTAATTGGCCAATCAGAAAGTATCTAATTTGCAGAAATTAAAAGTGGCCGTCATTTTGGAAATTTAAAGGGTTTTAAAATATCCCACTAACCATTGCCGTATTTGTTAACAATGACCGTGTTTCCGCAGGAATTTCGGATTATCCGATAAAATATCATCCAATCAAATCAATAAAAAAAAATACAACTGCGC
>JAOTQE010058762.1:4087-19165 GCA_025631205.1 Nesometra sesokonis | reverse complement strand
TGAATTAAACTCATTAAAGTCTGAAGTGGATTTAACTCCAGTGGGTTCCTTCTGGTTGTGATTGAATTAAACTCATTTAAGTCTGAAGTGGATTTAACTCCAGTGGGTTCCTTCTGATGATGATTGAATTAAACTCATTAAAATCTGAAGTGGATTTAACTCCAGTTGTTTCCTTCTAGTTGTGATTGAATTAAACTCATTAAAGTCTGAAGTGGATTTAACTCCAGTGGGTTCCTTCTGATTATGATTGAATTAAACTCATAAAAGTCTGAAGTGGATTTAACTCCAGTGGGTTCCTTCTGGTTGTGATTGAGTTACTCTGGCAGACAATAAACTATCTTTCAAATCTTGTTCACTTTTTTATAAACACTAGTTTTTATTATAGTTTTGGGAATTAACAGTATTTAAGTTAGGTAAGTGCTAGGTTACAATTTTTGGAGTGTCAGCAAGCTAGGAGATATTAAGGCTAATGTCAGAAAAAAGCTAATGTACTACAGTGGTCAACTCTGCTGGTGAAACATCGCTGGCAAAGTGGGTTGACGGAAGGCTGCACCGGTCTGTGGCCTAGTTAAGCAAGGTTTGAAGGTTAAAATTCAACGTAAGTGGTAATTTGTGTACTGAAACTACTGCTAGTTGGGCAGAACAGGCTGCCCTGCAACAATAGATGGGGATAGAATTGCTGCTAGGTACATATGACTAGGATAGTGTGACATAATTAATATATTGTAAATTAAAATAATAATGAACTAAGAACAAACAAGCAGGTGATTTAATATCTGTTGAGCAATTCATGCATGGTTAAATTAAAGCTATCTTTATAGTCAGTATTATATACCTCATACATAGATTCCAGTCATCTGATTGGTCAAACAGCAGATAATTCCAACCATCGAATTCCAAGGGAAAAAGTGACTATCACATATGTGATAGTACTTCTTTCCGTCATGATAGTAACTTTTTTTCTCATCGCGACCAATTGAAATGCTTGGTCTTTTATTTTTAAAAGTATTGCAAAATTATGTTGAAGTTGGTATTGAAAATAAATACCCAGTCCATGACCATTGGTAAATGTTAAGGTGAAGATTGTACTTGAGGTGCCTTGTGAGTTAGGCCTAGGCTAGCCTAGTAGCAGGTCTCAAGCATACCAACATACAGCCTAGGCATAGTCTAACTAGTCTAGGCTATCTAATTTATCCTACACAGGCACTTTCAGTGCATTCATTTTTAAATGGCAGGCAGAGCCTAGGCTAGTCTAGGTAAGTCTGTTAACAAAAAGATACAATTATATAACAATGATTGTTGATCAGTGGGCTTGAGGGACCTAAGCCTCGTCATCTGAATGTAGGAACTCTTTTCATTAGATTTACTTAGACTAGGCTACGATTAAGTGAAATCTATGTATGAGGTATATAAAACAAATATTGACAGCTCTATATTCGAGGAATAGTGAGATCTACTGTCCCTCAAGGATGAGAAGACCAGAGCCTACTATCTTTGGTCTTTAATCTCACTATCCCCCTCATGATCAGTCAATATTTGTATACTATATCATTACCTCTGTAGTTACTCCAATGAATAACTGAACAAATATAAAAGAAAATAAAAAGAACAAAGCAAATTTAATTAGAAAAAGAATTACCTGAATATACATAATTACTTTGGAAAATACAAAAAATACAACCTTAATATTAAAGGTAACCTACTCTACAAATATAATAACCGTATCAACATTCCGAAAACCGGCTACCCAATAAAATAATCTCACACTAATTTTAGCCCTAAATTCCTCTTTAAGAAAACATTCCCAAAAGTGAATCTCTGCCAAGTAGTCAGTCCGTAGTGAAATACCCTTCTGAAAATTAAACAAATGGTACAAGGTACATGTACAGGGGTTGCTTACAATCACATTAATGGCATTAATTAATTAATGGTCTGCTTCATTGTACACTACAGAAAAAAAAAATGCATATGCAAAAAATAATAATTAAACAAATTATAAATAGACTATTACTGCATACAAGTTAAAAAAAAATCATCATTGTGAACAAAACAATGATAACAATTTACAATGGCAATATTACCTTCTTCTGGTGCTTTTGGTTGCTGTGGAAACAAGAAGCAGGTCAATACTTTGTAACCTCTTTCTGGTAAGACATCTGATTGCAGTTGTAGAAGTGGTTTAGACTGAAATCATAAGAAATTATCTTCTTTCAATTTAGTATAGAATAGAAATATCAGGCATAGTAGCAATATACAGACAACATTTAATACAAGAATATTGTTGACAATTCCTACTTGATAAAGGTTTCAAGTATTATATTTCAACAATTATTGCTTCTTATTTATTGTAAATTTATTAATTAAGTTAAGGGATCACAATTTTTATGTATTATTTATTTTAAATAGTAAAAAAAACTGTCATGAATATGTTTTTTTATGGATATGTGATGAATACAATTTCCACTGACCATTAATGCCGTTTACTTTTATGAAAAACTGCAGGCTTCTTGTATTTTGTTTTATTTATTGGTATAGTAAGATACAAATTTCAAATACAACTAGATATTGAACTCGTCCTGCCGACTAGTTAGCTGATCCGCGGTCATCCGATAGCCAACAGTTTCAACTATGATGTAGTCCTGTTAAAACTGAGAAGAAAATTAGCCACCGCATTTTAACTTCTGCTTATTGATAAACAAAATCGAAGAGCTAATAGAATAATTGCTTAAATAAATTAACTTCTTCATTTGACCACAACTATAGTGTCGGTAAGAAATCAAGATGGGATTCGAACTCTCAATCTTGCATTCATTAGAAGAGCGTTCTAATTATCCGACCCATACATGTGATGTTTTCTGTTAACGGTTTTGTATGGTACTTCGTCCCAAACTATTTGAGCATTCACGGTTTTTTAAACACGAGTGCGTGCAATTTACTTCACTTATTAGAAATAAAAAAGTGAAGACCTAATAAGTATATTGCTTAAATATTTTCTTACTCACTTATTAAAAAAATAACTAAAATTTAGCTAAAAAAACAATGAGGGGTTCGAAAAAAATTTCTTCAAAAGATAAGAAAAAGGAACAAAAGGCGTGTTCGAACCCATAATCTTCACATCAATACAGCAGCGTCCTAGCCGACCGACCCAAACCACACGATGTTCTAGGAATGGCATTTTACAGTACTTGGTACTAAATCTGTTTACAGGTTGTAAACATTCATTTTGAACATATACATTTTAAAAAGCATGCATACGTGCACGTTTTAAAAAATGTAGTAAAGGAAAGACGCATCGAAGGACAATACTTGTTTATGCTATAACATACTACAATTTTAATGCAATATGAGCAAGGATAAGCATGATACCCTCAAATGAAAATCAAATAAATATTATGTAATAGTTTCAAAATAGTTTTTGAGTGACGCAATATTTTTTGATAGGCCAAAGTTATGCATTAAATCATATCTACATCTCCAAAGCTACCGAAATGTGCAATAAAATTTGGGGGTAACCAGCCATTCTATGGAGCTCTTTCTAATTGCATGTACCCCTGTTTTTAAAAAGATATTACATTATTTTGACCATTTTAAAGCACGCGCACGGGCGCGTTATGTCAAATGGACAGAAATAAATGTCACATCGAAAGAAAATTGTTTAAGCTGTAACATACTGAAAATTGAATGGAATTCAAGCAAAGATAAACAAGTTAAATATCAAATGAAAATAGACAAATATTACGTAATAGTTTCAATATAATTCATTGAATTGATATGCTATTTAGATGACGTAACAATATCTGATAAGGTATATTCTCGCAATAAATTAAATCTACATCTTATCAGCTTTCGAATGATGCAATAACATTTGGGGGTAACCAGTCAATTTGTGGAGCTATGACGGATTCCATGTACCCATGTTTTTACCAAATATTACATTATTTTGAACATCGATGAGCGCACAAATGTTTAGATTTGACGCGCACGTGTGTGATTCTTATAAAACCAGAGTATATGAAAATGAATGAAATTTATTGTGGATTGTATAAAGAACACGATTTATGTAGAAAAACTGCATTTCTACGCTGCGTATGTGGTACATGCGCAAAATTGCTCAAAACGCTCAAAATGGTCTGAAACGTACTCTAAATTAATCAGAAATGGATTTTGAACATTTTAAAATTTTAAGGTACGCGTACGCGCGCATGGTTGTGTGCGCGCAAAAGATTTACACACACAACCTTCAAGACTCACGTGAAGTTTATGCTCACTAAATATGATCTCTAAACAGCAATTGGTTAGCGAGATATCATTGTTCGAAATCTGCGTGATGAAAAACGTATTTTTGCTGACTGATAACGCTGAAAAGCTTACTGAGCCCTTTCCCCGTCAAGGGTTATGATCTCTGAAAATTTCATGTTAATAGCTCATAGGAAATTTGAGATAAGCTCTTAAAAAAAAACCGCAGAAAGAAAGAAGAAGACTAGAAATGAATCGTCACTTTAGACTATTTAGCTGATCAGCCGTTGCTTTTAGTTAAATTCACGTAATTATATAAAAGAGCAAATTGACATATGTATGTTCTAAAAGTGACTATTCTTTGAGAAGTTATGGTCGATCTAAAGACGCGTAAAAAACGTAAAATTGTGCGTAGATTACGTCTCGCATCACTAGTCACATGTTCATGTATCCAATTCTGACCAAGACGTATGTTATGTAAAATTTTTACGTTAATAGTTCATGTCAATGTTCAGTACGGATCTCAACCAAATATTATAGAAAGAATTAACTGTGAGCGTGTGCGCGACACAAAGACATTGAAGATCAACGTTATGTTTATCCTCACTAAATATGATTTGAAAATTACAATTGGTTAGGAATATATTGAATAAATAAATAGAAAACGTTATAAAAAACGCATTTTGTTCGTAGATTGCCTGCACGCGTATTGTTGTGTGGGTATCCACGTGTTAGCATTTAAAAATGCAGACATGGGGTCAACATTAGGAATTACATGAAACACTGTTAGTAAGTGAGCATTTGTTCATGTTGGAACAAACTGATTTAATGCCACCCACTGGCAGAAGTGAGAAAACTTATTTCTGAATTAAATATACATATAAAAATTAAAGTTCGTAATAGGTGTCATGTCAACTTATTTAAAAAGCAATAATATTTATCCTGAGGTATTATAAATGTGAGAATAGTTGTGTTATTATAAAAATAAACTATAATTAATTTTAAAAAATGATTACTTGTAATAAAAACAAGTCAATAAATAAAAGAAAGGGAAAAAATAACTCTGTAGCGGATCAGCTAATAAATATTCATGATTCACTGAAAGGATTACATGTAATATTTACTTTTTGCCCTTCATTCAGCATTTACACTAAAACATAGTCAAAATGCAAAGTGAATGGAAATAAATTGTAATTTCCAGAAAGAGAATTGCTTCCGCTTTAACATAGTGGAATTTGAATGAAATTCGACGAATAATAAGAGAGATATACCAAAAATTAATACGATCAAATATCATTAATTTTTTACTGTTAAATTAAAGAGCAAATATGGCGACGTCACATTGACGTCTACGATTGACGACATTGACGTCTACACATCTACGATTAATATTCTTTCAGAATATCATATCCATAAAAATTTGAAACCTTAGACCAAAGTGCCGAATTTTGGCCTCAAAGTTTTTCTTTTTGAAATTAAAATTTCTCTTTGTCATTGGAAAGCTTTAATGCTCGGGTACACGCGCACCATTTTGCACACACTGGATGTTCGGATACCTAAATGTGCACATGGACTTGAAGTTTATTCTCACTAATTATGATTGATAAATAGCAATTTGTTAAGAAGATATGATTGATTAGGTAATAGGGTACAAGAAAAAAATTTTCACGTAGATGACGTCATAATTTAACCATTTTATCGCAGTCAAATTAAAACTAAAGGAAATGGTAAACCAAGACACAAATCTCAACTCTAACATATAGAAATTTCAAAGAAAATTGATGGCCAATTACCGAGATAACCTCATATAACCATATTAAATATCTAATTATTAAAAAATCATGATTTTTAATTTCAATTGCGAATAGATGACGTTACGAGTCACTAGCAACCTAGATGAGTCATGATATCCTATCCTTATTTCATAGTCTCTCAGAATATGCAAGAAAATTTGCGGGTAACCAGGCATTCTGATGAGTTAAAAGTTCTTAAAAATATGCCCTTTTTGAGCAAAATTTTTGTCAAAAACGGGATTGAGAACGCGCAAGTTTAATGCGCCCGTAGATCACTGTCAGTGTACCTAAAGTGACTGAAACGCATTGTAATTTGTCAGTAGAATGCCAGAAATCCAAAAATGTTGAAAAACCGTTATTTCAGTCATCGGTGCGCGCAACGCGCGCATAAATGTCCACGGACGTCGAAAATTTGCGTAAAAAGTGAATGCTCAAAAGCGCCTGAAATGTACCCTAATTTTTACGCGTATTTTAAATTCTCAGTCACGTAACCTTCAACATTGACCTTAAGTTTATGCTCAGTAAATATGACCTATAAATGTCAATTGGTTATGGAGATTTTGTGAATAACGTAAAAACGTAATATCTCACGTAGATGACGTCACGCGTAACATACCGCGCTGAAAAGGTTAGCACGTCTATTTCTCGTCAACGGTTACCGTCACTGTAAATTTCATGTTAATAGGTATTGTAGATTTTGAGATAACCTGCGAACAAAACTGGGAAGAAAGAAAGAAGAAAAAAAAAAGATCTCTTACAATTACAATAGCTGATCCCGCTATGTAGCGAATCAGCTAATTACTGACCTGGTTTTCAGCCAACCACAGAGCCTGGATGGACTTTAATTTTGTGAAGCTAAACGGAAGATACAGTAGTCTGTTATCACTTAGATTAAGTACCGTCATGCGTGACAATCTGCCTAGCTCATCGGGAACAGTCTTTAAACGGTTTGAACGTAAAGACAGAACTGTAATACGACTACAGCTTCCAAGCTGATGAAAAAACAAACACAAAAATTTAAATTTTGGAAAAAAATTATAAAATAGTAATTTTATTAAATTTAAACACAAATTAGTCAAAAAAGAATGAAAACTGTTAATCACATTTGTAATGAACTAAACAAAACATACAATTAAAAATATCACACTAAAGCAAAGAAGACAAGATAAGAGGGTAGCAAAATCCTATAGTATTTCAATGTCAAGTAAACCTTTAAAACATGATACAGAATTGTTACATTATGTTATACCGAGTGTAAATATACTTCACATATTATAAAATCTGCTATGAATTATACTCAGTGGATTTCAATGTTGCCATACTCTCTGCATCCAGGTTTGAACACTTGTTTTAAACAAGGGAGTGAATTATTGGTCTTTATCTGTTTAACTGTTTATCTACCATATATACAATTTAATTTAAATTTATTGTGTACTAGTCAGTAAATGTTGCGACATTCTTAATTTTCAACCTCGTCCTGTATGGACCACCACAGAGTACTACATTTGAAAAACACCCCTATTTGGGGCAACCGTGTACAAAATCCAGAAATGTCCAATGATCATCCCATAACGTAATAACGTACTGATTTTAAATTTTAAAATAATTAAATATTTTAATACTAAATAGAACTAAAACTAAATAAGAACATGAACGACTATTCTTAACTCATTCGTCCCGTGATCCAAGCTTTCAATGATAAATATTGTTAATTTACCTTCTATTCTATGTATATAGTTTTTACTAATTTACTATAAATTCTTAATTTATATACGGTAAACCAGACTTTGCATGTTATTGTATTCTTATTTGAGCGATCGTACCGGTCATGTTTGTCCATAAGGACCAAATAAATCTTCAATCTGAATCTTATAACACATATCCACAGATAACCACCAATGGATGCATCAATAAATAAATCAATAAGTATTAAATCAATAGTGTCTTTTAGAAATCCACTGCAGTCACAGATCCCAAAAATCTTTCCTGATAAAAGTCACATTTTCTAGTAGTACTGCTTTTTGAACCATGCATTATTTGCAAATTGCGCCCTCTATTACTAAGAGGGTGAGAGAGGGAGAGAGAATGGAATATTCCATTAATTTATTTAATCAATACAAATTTAGCGTTTTCTACGTATTTTTATAGCTTTTTTTTGTTGTTTGGACATACGATGTAGTTTTCCACTTGCGGAACAAATTATAGCATTTACAGATAACAATTGTAGATTGATGCCATCATTGCTTTATTGTGTGCAGATATGTTTCAGCATGGACAACTAGAGAGACAGCCTGTAAGCATTTGCTAAACACCCCTATTTCGGGCAAAACCATTCACCCTAAAGTCGTCTTAATTGTCAATAACTAATTGTCTCATTCAACTTAATTAGTTGACTGGTGTTCATTAGGTGATAAAAAATAGTACCAAAGTATCTCCCAACATAAAACAGAATTGAGTAAAGAATCTAAAAGTTACGCGCGATTTACTAAAAATATCCCTTACGTGAATTTATAGATGCACATAAGACATTTTTTATACATTTGTCCAACCAGGTATTGAAAACAAAGTACAAAAAAATATTGTTTTTTTCACCTCTGGTGGAATGTAGGCAAGTAAGTTCTCATCCACATTAAGATGTGTAAGTTGACGTAGAAGGCCAATGCTTGGCGGCAGTTCCTCCAAGTCATTGCAGCTAAGTATTAGTTCCTCAATTGATACAAGACCACCGATTGAGAATGGTAGGAATGCAAGTTCATTCTCATCAACTTTTAATGTCTTCAGACGACTTAGTTTACCTACATACAAAAAAGAAATATAAGTTATAAATATATCCTCAAAATTACTTGTAGAAAGGTAGAAGTACATCCATTGTCTGATCCTGAAAGCCTGAAGGCTCATAGTGCTGGAGCTTATTTCCAGTTTCAGTATGTGTGAAGCAGATGTGAGCTTGATACTCAGGGGTGGATCCAAGATTGAGATTTGGGGGGGGGGGGGACAAGCAAAAAAACAACCTTCTTTTAGGTTAAAAGGTGCAACTTATCCTCTAGGAGTCCCCACTACAGCTGCTGTGCATCTATTTTTATTAGTGCACTGCTGTTATTTAAATTTTTAAAAATCGGGTCAATTTTAGAGGGGGGGGGGCTTAAGCCTGTTAAGCAAACCACCCCCCCCCCCTTAAATCCGCGCTTCATACTCTCCCTGGATGGGAGTTTGTCCATTGCAGGTTATTTCCCAGTAATTTGCTGGTACCCATCGTACAGCTGGATAGACTGAAGCAATGCGAGTAAAGTGTTCAGGTGCATAAGCAACTGGCGTGAGTGAGTCTCGAACCACTGACCTCTCGATTGGGATTCTGAACTGCAACTGCTGTGCCAACTGCTCCCACTAAGGTAGAGCAATGCTAGTATTTTTGTTTGAGACTTTTCCAGTCTCCGCAACATATATATTTTATACTTCTCCATCAGGTGTAGAGATAAGTCATCTCAGCAACCATGTTGAGACCAGGGCAAAGTATCAGCCAATTACCCACAAACATCTCGGATATGTCGCCATGACTACCTGAAACGTTTCAAAGACTTGTTCAAAGAACTGGAGACATTGCAATGACTACTTGGAAACTGTGGCGCAACATCCCAGCAACTGTCAGATAAAGTGCTTGCCAACTTATCTCTGAGATGTCGCAGAGACATCTCCTTAGGGAGAGCATAAGGCGTGATCTACAAATTATTCCAGACCACGAAAACGCGTCGTGACCAACACGCTATTTCAGACGCGCTTTAACAATCGGCCGATCTAATTAGTGAACAATATGAATATTCATTAGCTCCAACTGTCGTCTGGGCGCTTGTGAAGCGCCAAGACGATTCAGACGCGAGTGCTATTATATAGGTCTATTCCGTATCAGCAAAGAAACAATGTTTTTATGCGTGTCGGTGAAACATAATAAAAAAATATTACAATGTCAATATTGAATATTCACAAAGTCAGAGAAATCTGAAACCCTGCCTTATTTTACGGCTATATCTGAGGTAATCTATTTTTAAACCAAATTCGGCGGCTCTCAAAGAAATTTGCTTAACGATTTGTGTGTACAAAGTTTACAGACTGGTGAAAAGTTCACCAACGTCACGGTAACTCTACTTACGGTACTTGAATCTATTTTTAGCTGTCTATAGTGTGATAGGTGTTCTGTGGACAGCCTATTTGATGCGATGAAGTGAAGTTACCGACACCATTGTTTAGACTGATCGACGATCGGGCCCACATACAGACGATGAAGCCCACCTTAGAGACGATTGGACCACCATGATTGGACCCAACTGGACGATTTATAAAAATCTCATTGCAAAGATCGTTGTGTGTGTGTTTTGTTAATAAATTTAATTAAACGACGTTAAAAACTGTTATACTAAGTCATATATTAGCAAACTTTATGATCGGTTGACCCATCCAACATACCTGCCAACATCTGTGCTCTCGAAGGCCGTAGGCCATCTCGCCGTCGCCAAGTTGGTTGAACGCAAATGCACAAGCACCCTCGTCTTACCGCATTTAACTTTGATGAGCAAAAATGGGTCATTTCGCCCCGATTTCCGTTTAGGGTACTGAAAATGCTTGCTTTTAGAGCCGATTTTTTTTTAATTAAATTTCAAAAAGCGGTAGGATTTCCGTGCAAAAGCGGTAGGCGGTAGAAAGATCGAAAAAGCGATAGCCTACCTCCAAAATCGGTAGGGTTGGCTGGTATGCCAAGGTCGGGTTCAGAGACGGTTGATTCCAATCATGGAGAAAAGAAAATATCCTATTTTCTTTTCTCCATGTTCCAATTATTCGGTCAGATCGCAGTGGTGGCGCCAGGATTTCCGCGACGGCTAATTATTTTACAAAAAATTAATAGACAGTAGATACATGTATGAAATTTAATTTCTGAAAAAAAAAATATTGAAATTAGATAACGTCTTCGGGTGTAAAAATATTATTTTGTGACCAACAGTCGATTTTTCTTGAATCACCCGGTGAGAAACTTCCTATGCGGTTCGAAGAGGAGTGTCACGGGTGAGAGATTTCTCATTCACAAAAAGCTTTGCTGTGATTGGCGTATGTTCGGAGGCAAAACATCTTGGCCAATCAGAATGCTTTTACATTACGTCATTATCCTGCCCTCCTCTCACTCGTTAGAAAAATAATTTTGGGGTCGTTTTAATTACTGATTGGTCCATATCGCGGGGAACAAGTTTGGTTCAGCCCATTTACACCGTATTAGCTAATCAGAAAGCCCTTGTATCACGTCATTGTTTTATTCTGGAAAGTTACTGGAAAGACCCTGTCGACCCTGGAAACTTACAATATGTGTAAATTATTGTGCAACATGTTGCGGTCTACAGGGATCTGTAAACGTCTCTTGTCCCAGGGCTGTACCTGCTTGTCCTAAATTTTGTACCATTTAACAATATTTACGTATCATACTTATTGATTTATAATACTGTTTTGATTTATTATTTTTCAGTTTATGCCCGGTATTCAGTGTTTTTCTCTACTGGTATTCCCGAACGTTTGTGCCTCCTTGAGCTGTCTGAATATACTGTACACCATAAGAAAACTGACAAGGCCAAGTGTTAAACGGCGACGAGAATCGATGACAATGTTATGCTATTATTGTATTTTGTATAATTATTTTTTTTAATAAAATAAATTATCAATGCATCCGAAAACTAATAAATTTGTGCTTCAAATAATTATACTGTAGGCCTATACAATGTAAAACCCATGCCTCATATTATATTATCTGTTTGTAAAATTAATCAACACAACATATTTTTTTGTTCTCAAGATGAATTTATTTAAAAAAATAAATGGAAATTCAAATGTGCATTGTCTTTGTATAAAATTAAACTAGACTAATATTAAATAACTATAAAAGCGTATGAATTTAAATAAATAAACAGTATGAGTGTATATTGAAAAAACGTGTTTCTTTATTTTGTCCTTGTTCACATGTCACTGACTTACACAGCATGCAAATGACAAATACACTGGCATACAACACTCAAACTCAAACTGTAAAATAAAATATAAAATTAATAATATTAAATTATAAAAACATTATCAATAAAACAATCTAATTATTGTTTTTAACATAGGCTAAAATTAATACTAATTGAACAATAAAAACGAAGTTAAAAACTATTAAATAAAATGTTTAAAATCAACTGTATATATTGAACACCACAAAAGATGCTTGAAAATAGCAAAGAAAAAAGCATGACGATGTCAAAAACATGTTTCTGCACATAACATAGCAACTATCCACACACAGACAATTCCTTACAAACCACGAATTGGAACATTTTAGCGCGTGCAACAGTCTCCGCCCACAGCTCGTAATTGAAAATTCCGAAGCGACAGCTCAGACGAGGTCAAATTCGCTCGAAAAAAATTTGCTTGGAAGCAGTAATTAATAATAATTTTCAATTACATCGATTTTAACATAACAATAATCATAAACAGTACTTCTACCATCCAAGTAATTTTTAAAAATCTAAGAATGTTTTAATTGACCATTAATTAAAATCCAAGGTCATCGCTGACGACGTGGTATGGATGACGTTGTGATGTTTACGGCTGTTTTGGGACCAGAAATCCCAGGGATTCCCTAGAGTTACGTGCTGGGTAAGTACTCGCCGGGTGGTCCAATTTCAAAAATTCTTTTTTTACTTGTATATATTCAACGTCGTCGTTTTGCACATGCACTGGTTTGTGTCCATTATTTGATTATTGAAATTGAATGGACAGCCTAAATATAGGCCTACTTGTTGTACAGCAATATGAATATTCTCACGTTCGTGAGAAATTTTTGCAATGGTAAAAAATTATCCGGCTTAAAAACTTCAATTACTTTTTATTTTTAAAAAAATACCTTCAACGCTATTGTTATAAACGTAATACAGCACATGAGTAAATTTATAACATGTTCTCAACTCTAATGCCCTTGCTATAAACACCGTGTCGCCTAAAAAATACAGTTCTCTCGACAGAAGGGATTTCCCATCTGTGGCACTCGACGCAATTGATCGTTGAACATACACATGAACAATTTTAGAACCATCGTCGTCTAGATGCAGTTTGCCAGCAAAGCAAGCATGAGCAATCAGCCGTGTAAAGGGGGAGGAGCATCTACCTAAACTGAATATCGCCGTCTCGACGCTGTGGAATCGGACGCGATTTTGAGTCGCGTCTGTATAGAACAATAGAAATCGCGTCTGATCGCTGATTCGTCGCCTGGAATAATTTGTAGATCACGCCTAAGCCAGTTTTATGTTGTAGATGACTTCGCAACTGTAAGTTGGAGATGTTGTGGAGACATCTCCTTAGGGAGAGCGTAAGCCAGTTTTATGTTGGAGACAACTTCGCAACTGCAAGTTCGAGATGTTGTGGAGACATCTTCTTAGGGAGAGCGTAAGCCAGTTTTATGTTGGAGACGACTTCGCAACTATAAGTTGGAGATGTTTTGGAGACATCTCCGTTGGTGAGATATAGCTTTTAATATTGTTTGTAAAACACAAAATGTTAATTTTTATTTATTAACTTAAAGTTGTAAAAATCAAATTCTGGATTACCTAGTAATCTTTTTAATAAGGCTCATACCTAGGTTTTCTGGAAGTTCTTGTAGATAATTCTTTGAAAGGTGGAGATCTGTCAGCGACTCCCAATTTTCTATATCTGCTGGTAGATATTCAAGACGGTTGCAGGAAGCATCAAAGAAGGCGAGATTTGTTAGGCCTCCCAGGCCCTGAAAAATAGTTTTAAGTGTAATAACCTTTATGATTACTGTACTTGTAAAAATAATTACCTTATTTATGTTTGTGGCATTATTGTAAAGGATCAATGCACACCCTCAAGTCCTTTAGTGGAAAATTTAACAGACCTTCGATAAGTTAGTAAGAAAGTTAATTTGGGAAGCTTACTATTAAAAAATGAAACAAGATCTGTTACACAATAGTAAATGTATGAACCTTAAAATCAGGGTCATTAATCTTTAATGACCTGAGTGAAGCAGGTTCACTGAAAATGCTCACTTGACTTCCCATTATTTTATGATAACATAAAATCATGCTTCTCAATATTAGAGAACATGAGGAACAGTTATCAATACCACAGGCCATATCATGCCATTATTAATAAATAATACAATAAATAATTTAACTTATAACTAACATTATACTGGTAGAAAATACAGAAGAACATGAACAATGTTTAAAGCTTAAACATTGTTTACAAGTACTTCTGTAGTGTGTTAATTGGAGCTATTTCTGACTGGGGTACCTGTGTTCCTGATTTCAAATTTCACATGTCTTTTGAGACTATTTTCTGATATAATTGTATGAAACTTGTCTGTATTTTATTTTTGGGCAATTTTAGAGGAGGCACACATGTAGTTTGATGATATTGAAGTAGCTATTGTTATTATAGAACATGTCATCTATATAAATAATAACATGTCATCTATATAAATAATGAAAGACGTTAACTTACTATTGGAAGCGCGGTGATCTTATTAGCATCAATCCACAATTCTGTTAACTTTATCAGAGATCCAATTTCTTTAGCCTGTTAAGGAAAATTCACAAGCAGAATAAATAATAATAAACAAACATTTTAACATCATCACTACCAACTTAAAATTTTAATAAAATCGGAAGTCATCAAAATCATTTCAATTTTTCCACCAATATTTGTTTTTTTTTTACCATATCACAGACATTCTTTTATACTTGATATTGTGAAGTTGGCCCTACTGTCATCATCGTCATTAATTGCTATCATAATCATCCTCATTATCATGTCATTTTATTGAAGTATCAATATCAATCATAATAGTCATTATTGATATATTATGTAGTTTTTAGGTGGTTTAATATTATGTAGTATTGGATTGATTTAAGTCAATAGTGAACTAAAGTAGGTTTATACTATACTGATGCTTAGTTGATTTAATTGATTTAAGTCAATAGTGAACTCAAGTAGGTTTATACTGTATTGATGCTTAGTTGAT
>JAOTQE010058751.1:6550-19168 GCA_025631205.1 Nesometra sesokonis | reverse complement strand
TGTATTTCTTCAAGATAAGCAAGTTATTTTCAAAATCTAATTTTTGTCATTTTTCAAGTGACAATACATCTTTAACAGGTACATTCCACAGAAATTTATTTTTTTGGGTTAGATTTTGGAAGAAATGTGCCTTTAATCTATAATTTCTTTCTTAAATTTGCCAAATTAAAAATACTTTTATTCATTTTATTGCTCTTCCAAAAAACTGGTGAGTCCTGATTTTGATATCAAATTTTTTGTATAATACCATAGGCCTATGTGTATATTTAGTAGATTATTTTTGTCCATATATGCAGGCTGTTTTTGTCAAAATCCAAATTCTGAAATAAAATTATTTAAAATCATTAATAATTAATAAGATGATAAAAATTATTAACTAAAATCATCTTTACCTTCTAGACGAATATGTTCTGTATTTTTTTTTGTGGTCTGTCGTGGGTGAGTGAGCGGTAATCTGGCTCTTGAGTGTATCATTAGGATAGGCCTATTGAACAAATAGTGTCAACATATACCATAGTATACAACATATCAAATTGGGTATCTTGTTGCAAATCCAATATTAGTGTATAAAAGGGCATGTTTGAAATTGGCAAAGGGGATTAAAAGTACCTAATCAAGTTATTACATTTAACAGTTGACTCATTTCTTTCCAAGGCATTTCCCTAATGATTTTACTATGTCCTGGTGGTGGGGTTAAGTTTACAAGAAAGGAGGCTAGGAATACTGTACTTGTATTTTACAGCATATTAGATAACAGATTAGATATTTTACTAGCCCAGCATACAATGGCTAGTGAAAACTGCACCGGGCTAGCGAATTTTCATTTTTTCTAGCCCAGTTGGCTAGTGAATAAGTGTCAAGCAGTCACTTTTACACATTGTAGATTAAGCTGCCACAGACACAGGCTATTTGAATTGCACTTGTTATGATCTTAAGAGGCTTCTTAAAAAAGAGAGGGTCCTTCCTAGTAAAATACATACAATGAAATCTAAAATTTAAAAAAAATATATAAGTCTACAAATGTTGAAAATATCATTTGGTTGTTGCAAATACAAATATAGAAGTTTTCCTTATTTAACAATAAACAAGAAGTAATTTTTTAACAAAAAAACACTGCAACCAAACTTCTCGTTTTAGTTGAAATTTGTTTAATCTGTAATTTGATGTATGAAAAAATCCTCTTGATTTATTTCTAAAAGTCCATTTCCATCATTTGGAAACAGTTGGTGCAGTGCTTGTTTCGGATTTCCAGTCATGAGGTTGGTGGTTCGAAGCACACTCTGTCTGGCTGTTTGTTTTTCTAGGCAAAACACTTTATCCACATTGCCTCTCTCTACCCAGGAGTACAAGTGGGTACCTGGGAGGTACAAATGTCATATGCGCTGATTATGGCTGCAACATTATGGAATGGATAAACTAGCATTTGCGAATTATGTCTCTTTTGGTTTGGCTCTGCCACATATTATTTAACAAACTGGAAGTAATAAAATAAACAGTTATATTTTTATTTGCTAAAAAAGAAAACATCTAAATTTATTTATTAGTACACATTTTGAATTCATGAAAACATATATATGTGATTCATATTCATACAATAAATAGTATTTCCTGATTTGTGTTTAAGGAAATGCAAATTATCAGTTGGGACTTTAGCAGATCTGCCATCAACAACATTATACAATTCTCCTTGAACTAGCAGATTCAGAGGTGTGAAGATCACTAGACCAGACTAATAATTTATATTTATTATAAACAAAGTTTGAACTTGGCTAACTGTGTAAAATGAAACAAAATAATATAGAGGGTTCCCCTATCCAAGGGATTTCCTTTTTTTTGCGATGTAATCTGGTTTTAAACTAAAATGAAATTGGATATTAAGTTGATATTTGATAATCACGATCTGATTGTTCAGGGCAAGAAAAACATTTTTTGTAAGTGAAATGCAATAGATCTGATGACATCCAAGACCACATTAAAAAAATGTAGGTTATCAAACACCAACCCCCCCCCCCCCACTTCTCTACACTCAGCTTATAACTCTTAGATGAGTATCAGTTAATTTTGTTTTTGTTTTTCATTTAATATTTGTTAATTTCAAACAATTATTTCAATGTCCAGGGGCGGAGCCAGGATGCAAAGAAAGGGGGCGCCCTTTCCCAGGTCCTTGTAGGCATGATTGTCGGTTAAAAAAGGTTATTTTCCCATTTTGGTACCTTCTTTTCCCTCCTCTAACTTGCTGGTAATATACACCATCATATACAATATAGTATCATCTTCATCTTTCTTGTATAATGGACTCCAAATTATGTTACAATATTCTAAGTATGGACGTACAATACTTTTATATAATGGAAGTAAGCTGGTCTGATCCAAGGATGTGAAGGTTTTTTTTAAATATTCATAGTTTTTAATTTGCTTCCTTTGCAATATTTGCAATATGACATATATAAAAATATTATTCCTCTAACAATATCAGAAAATTTCTTTGAGATATAATTTATTAGTTGAAAGTAAATAGACAGCAGTAAAAAATAATATTCCTAGTGATAATGTGTTTTTATGAGTTTTATTGAATAATTTAGTATATAAAACAAGATTTGAAATTATGATATAGACTTCAGGATAAAATTTTAAAATCCAAGTGATCATAAATTGATTTGTTTTTATACCCTTGGAACTATAAAATAAGTGATTCATTGATGATGATAACGGGCACCAATCCAAGAACAATTAACAGTGTCATCTTAAGCCAGGGAAAATCCCTATTACGTTGTTAGGTCTTAGTACACGAAGAAACAATACGCAAAAGATCGCAAGTAATATTTCTGCGATGGAGAGGTGGGCTTAAGAATTTTCATCAATGTAGCCCCATTTTTGTATGAGTCAGCAATGATTCAAGCCTTTAATCATGGACTTGAACATTTCCAGCCAAATGATGATAAGAATTTTATTTTTTTACTAAATATAACTTAAAGTGTCTATATGAATAGCCTTGCCTGAAAAATTAGGATCCCATTGGAATAAGCGTGGAGGTTTGTCAGTACCTCCTGGATTATCTCCCATAAAAAATAATATTTCCTCAGAAACTAGAAGCACCTCTTATTTCTTTCCCATATTACTAGATTTTTTTGATGTTATGGTATGGTACTAGACCAGCACAACAATAAAATCACATAATGGCTGAACATAAAACGGAGAACGCAAGTAACAGCGGTCATGGCCTCGTTTCGCATTCCACATCGTCACAAATCAAAAGCTCATTTTTAACATAAACAGAATTTCATAGCATATTAGGTTTAACAGAAATCATACATTTTAAAAAATAAGGTCACTTTAGACTCATTAAAGCTCATTAAACTCATTTTAAACTGACCCTAAAAGTTTTTCTAAGTGAGAAGGGAGAATGCCAAAATACAGCTTAAGATTTGATCAACTAGCCATGTCAAAAGTTTCTGTAATCCACTTTCTTAAAAGAATTATTGATAAAACAACGAACAAAGGTGACAGCCGTGATGGCGTTGACAGCATTCATGTAAAGTGTCAAGTAATAGAAATGAAAGTTGTAATTACTTAACATTGAAATATGTAACTCTGTTCATATACTGTGTGTAATACCTTGTCTAGGAAATAAGTCTATAATTTGTGTTTAAGTAGGTAAAATAGTCCGTGTTTCTTTTTGAATTGTAAGTGTTATTTCAACCACATCCAACAGCATAAACGCCAAATGCAAGATGAATATACTATATCATTTTTTATACTAATACCCGATTCACACGTACAAAAATCTTACCAAATGTAACAAAATGTAACAAATTGTTACATTTTACAGCGCGTGTGAATGCAACATCCTGTTAAAATCTCGGAGAATCTAGGAAAATCTTGGAATATCTCGGAATCTTTACCAGCCTCGCAGAAGCTGGTAAAGATTCCGAGATATTACCTGATGCATCTGCGCATGTGCAGTAATGTTGCTCGATTAAAAAACAATGTCTTTCGCGGGGTTTCGTTGTTGTTGTTACAACGGGATCGTAATATGGACGAATCTTTTCTATCAACGCAATTATGAGTGGAAACAGGAGAATGCATATAAATGAACGCCGGCGTGATGTTAAAAATGCCCTCTCTAGAATTATTCAAAACCGTCAGAAACAACGAAGGTTTCTAAATACGTTGTTGATTGCTTCGATTTTACCGTGATGGTTAGTACTGCAAAAGACGATTGGAAGTCCGCGATAACCAACTCCGGCCCGCCAAGCACATGAGCGAATGAGCCTAGGCTCTAGGCCCATTAGTACCACAACCAGTACGCATTTGCCATGAATATATTTATCTAATGGGTTTTTTAAATGACCTTCGCATTACTAGACATTACTTACTTACGCGCGTGAATGCGTTGATATCTCGGTAGGAAAAACTCGGGAGATATCCTGAGGCGGATTGCTATAAGCGGTCTTTAGACTGTCTTAAGCTTAAGACTGTCTATAATCGTGACGCCACGCACGGTCTTTAATTATAGACCATTGCTATACCGCGGTCTTAGGAGTTAGCGGTCTTAAATATTAAAGCCTGCTTGTAGGAGGCTATAAATGGTCTTAAATCACTTACAATTTGGCGTCAGAATTATTTTACCTTGAATTGCCTGTTTTAACAAATTGTTAATGTTTTAAACTATAACTGTTTAAACATACACTATATTATAAAATTAAAACTCGTATAACATTTTCGTAAAAAAATCAAATGTGATAGCACAAAAGTTACCTAAATTAGCGCCCTCAATTACTGTTACTATAGAGTGTTTGTTCGAGATTCAATACTCAACACGGTCTTAGGAAAGACTGTTTTATAGCAATGGTCTAACTTGGGTGACTTTGCTAATACCGTCTATGTGTTAAAGCCGGCTTTATTCTGTAAGCTAAGACCGTCAGTTAAGACTGTTTTATAGCAATCCGCCCCTGGTTACATTTTGTTACATTTGGTAAAGATTTTTTGTACATGTGAATCGGGTATAAGACTCATTATGAGGCTTGGCATTTTTGTCGTGAGAAAAAACCTAGGATTGAACCTAGGACTCAGGATTGGCAGGCAAACCCCAAACCACATCCACTAATTCAAAATACTAAATCCACCACTGATATTACAATACTCAGTTAAAGCAATTTATTTTTCGTCAATGTCTGCAATGGCTAAGCACGCAGTGAGCTCACTCATTGGCTTGAGTAGCATAGGAGGTATACAGTAAATGTAAAAATATTTTTTCGTAGCCCAAGGCTCATAGGGCTGGAGCTTATTTCTTGTTTCAGTATGTGAAGTGGATGGGAGTGGGACAGTTCGTCACAGGTTACTTCCAAGCAATTTGCCAGTACCTACATAGAGCTAGGTAGACGAAGAAATGTGAGTAAAGTGCATTGCCCAGGCCTACAAGCAGCCGACATGAGTCTTGGACTTCCGACCTCGCTGTTCAAATTCTAAAGTGCAACCACTGCGCCAACTGCTCCCATAACATAGGTGTAGCAAATTTTAATTTTATACAAATTTTTTTTATCACACTTTTAAGGTTTTCCCCAAACATTGGATAATTGCTACTAACCTTTAAACTTCTCATTTACAAACCTTCTATTTTATAAATATTATTCAGTCAATGACATCATTAAAGTAATGGTTAATTATGTAATCATCCAATAATTTATTGATGCTAATCTTTTTTTGTATTTTCCTCCTCTAGTTCATTCAAATTGAATATTACAACTACCAAGATAATAAAATACAACATATACAACAAATACATGTTTTGCAAGCCACATTCTATCAGTTTCAATGGACCTTCTCATTTATGAACATTCTCATTTTCAAACGCCTTCCACACCGGGGGGGGGGGGGGGGGGGGGGGGGGGGGGTGGGCGAGCATGTAAATGAGAAGGTTGACTGTAATATGGGTATTAAAGGTGTTATTTGATTTTAAGTCAGTTTCCTGGGGTTAACTTAAGTATGTTGTGAGATCATCCAGGGACCTAAATAGGTGGTAGCAAGTTGACAAGTTCACCAGACCTGACCTTCATGCAATCTGTCATGTTTTGTAAATATCGTAATATTTATGATGCACGACTGTTAGCATTACAACACTGTACAACATCCTTACCGAAAAATATAGTACATGCAGTAGGCCTCATACAGTAGCGTTGCCTTCTAATAAGGAGCAGCTGCCCCACTGGGTGACATGAAATATATCGTGGGAAGCCGCAGATAACCTGTGCTCTATCCCAGGGGAGTGTTTCACCGTCCTCTCCCCTAGACCTGATTTTAGGAGCATTGTGAGTCAATGTTAGGTAAGAGTGACTCAATGCTATTCGCAATAGTGTCCTGGGATTAACAGTAGAAGTAGTAGACATTTAGTGACTCATACACTGTAAACAAGTCTTAATTAATACAATATACCGAAGCTACTTTAATAGTAAAAAAATCCTGTGTTATGTTACTATTAACTTGCCTTAGAATTTACTGAATGCCTTATCTGTTGAAGTTCATTACCATCATTTCGTCATCTTTGAAGAGTGTTTAAAAACAGGTGTTTACCTCCTAATTTTTGTCTTTACGCCTACTATTTCGATACCTTGTTAGTGTTGTCTCTATATGATTGTTAGGAGTTATCAGATTCTGAAAATAATCAAAGACTTGACCGTACAAAGCAGGGTACATTCAGTGTATGTTCATACGCGTCTGCTAACGGTTACCAGCATCAAGATACCGAAACACAGTTAAGCCATATTGTTCTCACGCATCTCTCCCGATCATGATAATTCGATCTTGATATCGATTGGTATCCTGATACAGCATCAAGATCCTGTACAGTAAGTCACTTATGGAATCCTGATCGGTCGTTTACACGCAATTATTTAACGGTTAAATTAACCGATCGGGCTCGATCTTGATACAGCCCTCTTGTGTGAACCTGACTTCAGTGATTAAGCTGAAAGAAATATTTTGGTAGCAGTTTGGCTAATTTAGCTTTAAATTGATTAAAGTAGCCAAATTCAAGTTTGATGAGCCAAAACCTGTCAAAATAATATTATGTATAAAGTTTTGGTTAAAATTCATTAGTTATCTGGCTAATTTGGAATTTAAAATGCTAGCCAAATTCAACTTCGGCATAGGATTTGGTTCATTCATTCATCGGTGGAAATTACCATTTCCATTTATTGTCATTGCATATGAAATATACATAGAAATTGTGTTTGCTCTGAGACACAAAAACAGGTAATAATAACAAACTAATTATAATCACATGTGTTGCATCACTCTCGTACAGGGTTTTAACTGGCATTTAGTGCCCGAATGGCAGCCGGATAAAAGCTGTTATAAAACCTATTTGTACAAGAGATGATAGACCGGTAGGCCTACCGTCTACCGCTATGTACTATGGTTAGTGGAAGCTTAAACCCTGGTACATTTTCTTATGTTGGTATGTGTACCTCCATACTCTAATTTTGGTGCTAGCTAGACATAATTATTATTTGTTTGTTTTCGATTTTTTATCTCTTTCAAACATTTGTCTAGCACTTAGGTGCCTTATAATTTCTGTCATACAAATAAACTTATTAATATTATTATTAATAAAAGGATATATTTTCTTCTAACTTTACTTTAATAAAAACAAGTTTTTGACAAAATTGCATAATTGCTTAAATCACCATGTACATGTATTGATAATTGCTATTATTTCTTCTAATATACTTATTAAGTTTTTAATATTATACAAATATGCAATTTTATAATGTGTTTTTTGCAATAATTTTTTAGTCCATTATACCTTACAGACTCAAATATTAGCCCACCCAATAATGCAATAGTTACTCTACACAGTTTTGAAACCCTGGTATAAGCCCAGGCAAAAACATGCCTCTAACCCCTTTTACACAAAACTGTAATACCCGATTATTGCAGTAATTCGCAAATGACAGTTTTAGTATGAAAGGATACTTTCTCGTTAATGCTGGCACAGTGGCAGTATTCGTTAGACCACATCAGACCCTAGATACATTACCGTTATTGGTTGAGTACGGATATGGTAAGGATCCGGTATATAATGCCGGCTTCCGCGGTGAACCAACTAAGCAGAGATAAAAGGTGGAAAAATTAGTAAAATAAAGTGCTTCTTTCAAAGCCAATGTTATGCCTTTCTATTGGAGCCTGTAACATAGGAAAGTGTCATAGGCCTATTACCGAAAATGTGGTGTTTTTTTGTGACTGGCAGTAATGCTATGATGGTTATGGTAACATTACGGTATTTTCTGTGTCAAAGTGGATTCTGATTCCATATTTAACATGGCTTATACCAGGGTATATTTCTACATCACACACTGACTGAGATTCCATGTTCAAGGTTAGTGGGTTTATACCAGGGTATGTCTACATCACACACTGACTGAGATTCCATAGTCAATTTAGTGGGCTTATACCAGGGTATATGTCTACATCACACACTGACTGAGATTCCATAGTCAATTTAGTGGGCTTATACCAGGGTATGTCTACATCACACACTGACTGAGATTTCATAGTCAATTTAGTGGGCTTATACCAGGGTCGGTTTAGCGATAAACAAATTATGTAGTTTGTTTCAATTATAAAATTTCAAGGCAGTTATTTTCTAAATCCTAAATCTCTAGGGATACAGTCATAGTTTTCTCACTTATTTAAATAATATCACATTTTTAACCCAGAATTAGGTAGATACTAAGATTCTAATATCCTTATAGCCTTTTAAACACAAAGGGGATATTTTAATAATCTTGCATCGAAAACCTTGTTTCACTTTCTTGATTTTATCTGAAGTACTAATTCACAGAACACTTTCATAATATAGGCCTGCATCCAACAACTGTTTATATCAGAGCCAGGTAAAACAAAAGACATAATTAATTCGTAATTAATTAATTAAATAGTCTAATATTTTAATTCTGAAAAATCTACCCAAGTGATTACTGCGCATCAACCAGTAGGGGAAAAAATCTAACACCTAGGCAATTATAAAGATTAAGTTATAGTAAATAGGCTATTAGGTGTCCGGTTTCCAAACTGTTTTTCAACAACGTTTTTTATTTGATAAAGTGCAGGGGTCATTTGTTAAGTTTAGATTAGTTTTCAAAATGTTTTTCTTTAGCTGTTCAATACTGAAATTTAACCAAAACATTTGGAAACATTTTACGGTTGTTCAAGTCTTTAAAAAGGGGTCATTTTCAAAGTCACATTAGATACAATTCGGATAACAAAACATTCATTGTTAGATCCGTGCGAAGCGGACCTTAGGTTCTCACTTATGTTCTTGTTGTTGGGGTTGTTGTTGCAACCACAACTTTAAAAGCATCCAGCGTCGCCAGTTTTGAACGAACGTGCTTGAAACTTTGTACACATAAATTAGACCTTATTCCCAACAAATGTTCATCGCCCCTTTTTTAAGTTACACCTCAGGGTGTCCTCTAGACCCTGAAAACCAAAACCCCATTTCATTAAGTAGTGTAAAACACGGGTAATTTCAACAAGAGCATGAGTAGCTCGGTTGGTTAAGACATGGTTTAACTTGACTGTTCTACAAAAGCGAGGGTCAATGGCTTCGATTCCTACCAAGGTAGACTCTGGCTATTGTATTTTTTTTTTACTTTTTAAAATTTTTGTTCGGATAAACATTCAAATTATTTAAAATTGTTTATCTTAATTTGCTTTTTCAAACATTTTTCCTGCAAAATCTACTAAAAACCTTAGAACGTAAAACCATGAGATGTGGTCTAATAGTGCTATAGTAATAAACATGTAACGTTTGCGGTACACCACGTATGTAGTTGTAAGCTACTCAATGTTTCGATCGATGTGCTTCGATCGTCCTCAGGAGTGAGAACGTTTCGTAGCTTACAACTACATACGAGGTGTACTGCAAACGTTACATGTTTATTGATATCTCACCATGCAAACCTTCAAGTTATAGTGATTAATAATGGAGGGATGCATTTACAACCCGAAATCACTTTCGAAGTGCTGACCTGGTGAGCGATTGCTCTTGTTAATACAGTATTATACTGTACAACATCCTTTAGGTAAATTTGTGTTGCTTCAAATTAGCAATGACCTGTGACAACACACAAAAAAAATGGGGACCATATTGAACTTGTTGTAAGCTTTAAAATGAAGGGTCATGTATAAAAATCTGATAACTAAACAAAGTTATGGAACAACATAGACAAAAATTTCCTGTAATTGTTTATATTTCCTATTGTTTATTTGCTTATTTCTCAATAAATTCCTGTGTGACAACTTGGTGGTTTTTTTCTCAAGCAAGGCATGCCATGGCAAAACCACCAAGTTGTCGCAAAATTGAAAACCGGCGTTAATACTGAAATCATATTACACATGTTGTAAGCTCTAAATGAGGGGTAAATTATCAAAATCGGACATCTATAATCTATGTTATAGAAAGAAAATAGACAAAAATTTCCTTTTTATTTGTTTATATTTCCTGTTGTTTATTTGCTTTATTTGCTTATTTCTCAATAACTTCCTATGCGACAACTTGGTAGTTTTGCCATGCCTTTTCTGAAATATGCTTTTGAATAAATGTTTTAAAAACGGCTGTTTTTTCCTCTCTAGAATCATGCCCTAGGTGTTTTAGGGCAATCAGCTGATTGTTGAAAACACCATTTATATAACAATAACAATGATTCAACATGTAAGGATAGTGTAGCACAATTTCGGCAAAAACAAATGTAAATTTTCAGCAAGACATTGTTTAGAAATGATGTTATTGAAGTGATTTTTATTGAAGAAAAAAACTAATGTAGAAAAAAGAAATATTTTAAAAATGTGAAAAAATCTGAAATGTTGAATTCTACCTGTTAGATTTATAGGGTATGCCAAACACTAAATTAATATAGATTAAAAGGGAAACTGTATACTTCCTATTGGCCTGCAATATCGTACGTGTACCCACTGCGGACTACTATATCTACTATAGCCTCACTACCCTCTAAATGTCAGCATTAATAATAGAGTGAAATTAACTATGTATAATTGAAGTTACATAATTGTAGACGTCGGCATCCTTGAGCGGAATGTGTGTTCGGAGACGTGTTCACATTTTTTCCCTTTTTTACGAGTTTCAGACATATATAGAAATTGTCTGCAAGATAACCTCTATTTGCTGAGCTTAAATGTGACATTTTTTTACGACATAATTGAAAGGTTTTGCATAGTTTACTGGAGGTTTTAGTTTCTGTTTTATCACCTGAGTGAATATCAATTAGTATCCTGTAATTAGATATTTAAAGCTAATTATTTACTGATAAACGAAGTTTTTATAGGGATTAGCCATTCTAAATTAATAACTGTAAAATGCTAAGTAAATTATCTAAAATGATTGACTTGGGAATTATACTTTAATAAAAAAATTGTTGCCCAGGCTTGGCCAAAATCAGGATTAGCCTTTTTTATTAAAATTTTATATTAAAATTTAAAGCTAATTATTTACTGATAAAATGAAGTTTGTATAGGGCCATTCACAATTAATAACTATAAAACGCTAAGTAAATTATCTAAAGATTGACTTTGGAATTATGCTTTAAAAAAAAACTTTTGCCCAAGTTTGAGCCATCACCAAATCAAATTCTAGAAAGTCAGGCTCACCCTTTATATTTTAAATTTGTATTTTTCCAATTTTTTTAGCTAAATACATAAAAAATAACTTATCCTAAAATTTAACTAGGAACAAGAAAGCTTGAGTTATTGAAAATAATAATTTTATTGAAAAACAGAATTCATTAGTTTATCACCCGCGAGCATCACTTTTGGGGAAATGCTGATTTTTTTTACTTATTTTACTATTTTTCATGATGTTTTTATTTTCAGTCATATTCACTTGAAATGATTTGGATTTTCTTTAAAATAAATCAACATGAACAATTCTCGAGGAATTTCTTCGTGCTCATGACAGTGTACACAAAAACTAAACTCACAAGATTGATGTTTCGCTGTAAGCTGATATGCGGTGTTCAACATGAACAATTTTCCAGCTATTGTTTCGTGCTCACGACAACGTATATACATAAAAACTAGGCTCACAAGAATAATGTTCGCTGTAAGCTGATGTGCGGTGTTTTGTCCTTCCGTGCCATCCTCTCAAATGTATTTGAGAGAGTCTATGATTGATGATCGGGCCCACCTCGAGATCAGTACAGAATTGGTGGGTCAGTTAAAAATTTAAAAAAAACATCCCATACCAGCAGGTTTTATGCTTTGATAGGATGAGAAATTAATCTTTTTCTATGGGGCGTTATATAAAAATACCTAAATTACACTGAAAGAATAACTAATGTAACATTTTATAAGTATGTCAGATTTTGAACCACAAAATACAAATTGTTTTCAAAATTCAATAAAAATTATTTATAGAAATCAAGTCCTAGATTATCGTAAAGAAAATAAAAAGAGCCTCTATGGTATTATATAAACAAAAGTGTGAGATATTATAAAATCTCTTTTTCTCACCACCATTTTTGAATCTTTTTGTTATAGAATCTTTTGATTGATTTTTGCTTAGAAGATCAGACTATTAAATAATAATAATAAAGCAAATAT